>OY992878.1:163094352-163146852 GCA_963921405.1 Cepaea hortensis
TGGAAAGCTTTGTGAAATAGAGATAAAGGGAGACAGCGAGGGAAAAGTGTTAGCAGTCAAGGCACGGAAGGGAGTCAACACACAAAGTGATAAATCCCTTGGAGATCGCAACGTGTGGAAAATCAGAGGCAATTAATGATGATAAATAATTGAAGAATAAATCCTGTATATGGGAGGGAGGTAGTCAAGTGAATAAGACGCGTGCCCGAATACAAGGTAGCCCAGTGAACAAGACTCGTGCCCGCCTACACGGTAGTCCAGTGAAAAGGACTCGTGCCCGCCTACATGGTAGTCCAGTGAACAAGACGCGTGCCCGCCTACATGGTAGCCCAGTGAACAAGACTCGTGCCCGCCTACATGGTAGTCCAGTGAACAAGACACGTGCCCGCCAACATGGTAGTCCAGTGAACAAGACTCGTGCCCGCCTACATGGTAGCCCAGTGAACAAGACCTCGTGCCCGCCTACATGGTAGCCCAGTGAACAAGACTCGTGCCCACCTACATGGTAGTCCAGTGAACAAGACACGTGCCCTCCTACATGGTAGTCCAGTGAATAAGACGCGTGCCCGCCTGTCACCGCCTCACCAGCATATCTAGTAAAGGGCTGCAATTCCAGCCCAAGGGAAACCATTGAGTCGAGCAGGACCCAAATAGTCTAGAACCTTCTAGATAGAGATGGTCACCAAGTCCATGATTCCGTGGACACTGATGTGGCCCGCCTAATGCGGGGTCCACGAGGAACTCGGACAGAGTTACCGCCCGTGTCGAGTTAGGACACGCGGAGACCGGCAGAGGACGAATTGGACTTGAGAGAGGCAACAGGGCCTGCCTTTGAGGGACTCTCTAGATATCAATAGATATATAGACATAGGCTAGATAGTTTGCTAGACTGTTAAATGATACTTATGTGTGTGATGTTTCCTATTTGACAGATGTGATATAGCGCGGGTCTGTTTACCCACTGCGCCAACGCATACTGTATATGAGAATACAATAAATCTTCGATCTCATAACAACCAGATTTATTGTTGCCTGTATGAACCCAAGTTTAGCTATCTAGATACGAGCAAGACTATGACAGGCTTTTTGGGGGCTAGTTTTCCGGTTTTGGCATAGAATGTTTTCTTAAAAACCTATTAAATGCCATGTAAAAGTAATTATTTAATCATATCACACTGATTTTTGATAAAACATTGATTTTGATAACACATTGATTTGTTTAAATCAAAGAAATTGTTAACGTTGTAAATTTACATAAAACTAGTAGCTATCTAGCGATAAAATAGAAGTAATCTGAGTCCCTCGGCAATGTCTCACCATTGCCTCCACAGCGCCTCTTTAGTTTGATTCTGTAAACAATCTTATTTTTTTTTTTGACATGTTACTATTTGACATTTTTTTGTGTGTGACAGTAACTAATGTATTCTCGCTCCACGAGCAGATTGTTCCGCAACAAGTGCCGCGTCCAACCGATGAAACCTTTCCCATAGTAACGAAAGTGCAAGATAACATCGAGGAGCTTCAAAAATTCAGAGCTAAGTTTCACCTCATACTCATTGTACTTCTAAGCTGTACTTCTCATGTTTCATCAATGTATTATGTTGTTTCATATTGATTTGGTTGCATATTCATGAACTTTTCACCAACATAACCTTGCATTTTGATTTACACATTAATAAGTAAGGGAGTTAACCAAATTTTCGACTACACTACATTTTTTCTAAGGGATTTAATTTTAGGAATATTACAAACAAGTGAAACACAAAATGTCTACCTTAGATAAATGCATTGAGCAAGGAATAAAGCTAGGTTATAAAGAAGAGAAATTGTCAGAATGGGCACAGAAAACGCACGCAGAAAACATTGCCCGTGAAGAAAGAGCGATAGAACGAGAGGAAAAGAAATCGCAGATGGAGGCCGAAGAAAAGAAACTGCAGATGCAAGCAGAGGAAAAGAAATCGCAGATGGAGGCCGAAGAAAAGAAACTGCAGATGCAAGCAGAGGAAAAGAAAATGCAGATGCAGATGCAGGCAGAGGAAAAGAAAATGCAGATGCAGATGGAGGCAGAAGAAAAAAAAATGCAGATGCAAGCAGAGGAAAAGAAAATGCAGATGCAGATGGAGGCAGAAGAAAAGAAAATGCAGATGCAGGCTCAGGAAAAACAGCTGGAGCTCGAGGCGGCGGCCAAACAGGCCCAATTGAATGCCGAAACACAAATAAAATTAAAACAGATGGAGCTTGAGTCTAACGCAGAAATATCAATAAATAAGTTAAAAAGCAAAGAAGAGGAACAAAAATATAATAAATATAAAGGTCTCGTGAAGGCTTTCTGTTCTGGAGATTCCATCTCCGCTTATTTAGAAAATTTTGAGTGTCTCATGTCTCATCATAAAATCAGTAAATCAGATTGGGCATTTATTCTAATGAGGAATTTGGCTCTTGAACCACTGAAAGTAATAGAAACAATACCACAGGAAATGCGAAAAGACTATGAGTACCTAAAACAACGCATTCTCCAACATTTTTCTTTAGACACTGCAGGTTACCAACAACAATTTGCCAAATTATCTCCACAACCAAACCAAACCTTCATAGATTATGTCAGTACAGTCCAAGACATATGCACAAAATGGATTAACTCGGCTAAAACCAACAATAGCCATGATAAACTTAAGGAACTAATTATAATAGATAAAATAGTTAGCACCATCCCCACACCTTTTGCCAAGTTCTTAAAACAAATGGACTGTAAGAGCATTCAGGAAATCGAGGCGAAAGGGAATGCATTTTTTACAGCAAATAGGGATATTTTTCAACATAATATAAGTCACAATGATACAGCAGCTGCAGTAGTGAACACCAAATACTCCAAACAATCACAGAGCAGATTTAAACCACGATCCAATGTCGGTAAAGTAGTAAGGTGCCAATATTGCAATGTTCATCACGACAGTTACGGTATGTGTGACAAATCACCCGCCTACCCTGAACACCTCAAAAAGATGGTAGAGAAGCAAACAGCTAAACGCATGGCTTACCACAGAGTAATTAAATGTTATTTCTGCAATAGCTGGGGTCACTATAATAAAGATTGTCAAGGCCGAAAGTTATTGAAACAGGCCAATGCGGCATTAGTAGAAACGTCGACTGACGAAGAGCTTGAGTCACTAAATGAATGTGAAAATCAACACGACAATGAAAGCGAGCTTGGGAATGCTGTACACGTCATCAACACCATAACAGACAGTAAGTGCAACACCTGTACAAAGTTCCAACTGGACACAACACTACATTGTGGTCACATTATCCCAATTGCAAATGAAGTAGCTAACGCTGCCTTATCATCTACAGGCAAGCTAGTTTTTTATACAGGGTTTGTTAACAACAAAAAGGGCACGTTAATTCGTGATTCCGGCGCAACTCTCTGTGGGGTGAGGAGAACATTAATAGACGCTAAAGACTACACAGACAAACACGTGACATGTCGCACATTTTCAGGTACAATAGAGAAATACCCCCTTGCTTTGGTCGAAATTCAAACACCGTTCATATCGGGGCGAGTATTGTGTGCTATCCTTGAAAATCCCGTCGCGGATATTATACTTGGTAATTTACCCAACATACATCCATGCTCTGAAACAGAAATAAAAAGGTGGGAGCAAAACCACGGTATCCAACACAGAAATAGCAACACAAAAGAGAAACACCATTCTTGCTTGTCTCAAACTGCCAAAATACCAAGGGAGACAACCACTGAGGTAATTCAGGAAGAATTTACCGAGGTGTACAATGCAGGGGCGGTCGAATCAAGAAACGATACGACCGAATTAAAACCTCGAATTGAGGATGCGACCAAACTACCAAATACCGAACCTGTAAATGTGCAACAGGACACACAACACACAAACGCAATAACACGACAGACAACCCACAAAACCAACACCGACCAACTACAGGAATCATTAGAAATAGTAGCGCCAAACTCAACTAACATCAATTTTGGAAATGAACAGAAAAATGACCCTACACTAGCACCATACTTTAAGTTAGTAGGCCTTAAGCCAAAATTAACAAAGAACGCATCGTGGACATTTAGGCTACAGAACAACATCTTAACTAGATTTTACACAACAAACCAGGCCACGACACAGCAAATAGTATTACCACAAGCACACCGAGACAAAGTGCTAAAATTAGCCCATGACTCCCCTTTTGGAGGTCACATGGGGTATGAAAAGACCAGGGCTAGAGTCCTCACGCAATTTTATTGGCCAAAGTTTTGCCAACATATAAAAACTTTCTGTAGAGCTTGTGATGTATGTCAAAGACTGGGGAAAAAGGGAAAAAACCCTACAGCAGAAGTCCAATCAACGACAACTGCCTCGAGGCCTTTCCAAATCGTGGCAGTTGACCTAGTAGGTCCGTTGAATCACATATCGAATAAGGGGAATAGGTACATTTTTACTCTCGTAGATTTATGTACAAGGTGGCCCGAAATGTTGCCATTAAGATCTATCTCCTCTAAGGATGTGATGGACATATTACTAAATATTTTCTCCCGTTTTGGCTTCCCGGAGAAAATCATTTCTGATAGAGGTACCCAGTTCATATCTAATGCCACCCAATCAGTAACTAAGTTACTAGGCATCAAGCAGTGTTTCACCAGTCCCTATCGACCGGCCGCAAACGGTATTTGCGAAAAGCTTAATGGGGACCTGAAACATATGCTATCTAAAGTGACAGCTGAAAATCCAGCCGATTGGGACATACTTCTCCCAACGGTGCTGTTCGCATACAGAGAAGTCCCTCAATCAAGTACAGGGTTCTCTCCCTTCGAATTGATGTATGGAGCGAACCCAAGAGGACCTCTCACCATTTATAAAGAGATCATCTCACAACCTGTAGATAGCCAACTTCCCATTTCCACCTATGATTTGGTCACTGATACCAGAGACAAAATCATACGTTCGTGTATATTGGCCAGAACATCACTACAGGAGAAAGGTTTTAAATACAGGCAGTACGCCAATAGAAGTGCAAAAACCATTGTCCTACATCCAGGTCAGGATATTTTACTCTTACTACCTGACAAAAGAGATTTACTGTCAACCTCCTGGCAAGGACCTTTTAAGATCATTAGAAGAATTTCAGAAGTAGATTACGAAATCTCTTTAAATGGAAAACTGAAAATATTCCATATAAATATGTTGAAACCATATTATGTTAGACAGGACAATGAGACAAATGAACTGACTCAACGAACTGGTGACGGACACGAAACGACAATTTCTCAACGAAATGACACCTCGACAAACGAAGCATCGTTAACGACACACTCTTACGACAACGAAAACGACGAAGACATATGGACATTACCGACAATCTGTGATATCGACATCGACGACAAATTTGACGACATATTGACAACGATTGATCTCGACGACGACGACAATGACATTGAAGACAATTTACAAACAGTGGCATCTGTGGTAAATCAGACAGACGTGGACAACAAAGAAATCCCTGTACCAATCATGACTGACGACGGAAGTATAAATGACATCCATATCTCTGACACTTTGACACAACAACAGCGCCAAGACATTTTGACTATCCTCGACGAATATAAATCTATCTTTTCTAACAAACCTGGACGCACTGATAAAATAACACATTCAATTGTGCTGACAGATCTGAGACCGGTCAAATGTAGACCATATTCTATTCCTCTCCATTACAGATCTAATTTAGATAAAGAAATTTTAGACTTAGAGAAAAATGGCATTATTCAAAAATCGATGTCTCAATATTCGTCACCGATTGTTCTGGTGAAGAAAAAGGACCAGACAATTCGTTTGTGCATTGACTATCGAGTATTAAATACAAGAACTACAACAGATGCAGAGCCAATGAACAGCTGTGAGGATCTTATCTTAAATATGGCTCAATCATCCTTATTTTCTAAGACCGATTTAGCTAAAGGATATTGGCAAGTTCCATTACACCCTTCTTGTAGACATATAACAGCATTCGCAACACCTCTTGGCTTGTACGAATGGCTATATCTTCCGTTTGGGCTCAAGAACGCACCGGCCACATTTGTAAGACTAACAAGATTGTTATTACACGGAATTAATGACGTAGTTGCTTATATTGATGATATATGCATCCATTCTTCTGATATGACTTCTCACTTACTCACCCTTAAACAAGTCTTCCACCAAATCTCTCTTTTTGGACTTACTATCAAACCTTCCAAGGTTGAAATAGGTTATACACAAATAGACTTCCTTGGACATAGAATTTCTGAAGGAAAATTGTTGACTGATGATAAAATTGTTTCCAAGATCCTTAAGCTAGAAGTACCTACCACAAAGAAGCAAGTTAGAAGTTTACTAGGTCTGATTAACTATTATTCGAAATTTATTCCACATTGGGCAGAATTAACCTCAATCTTTTCTGATATGTTAACTAAAAATCATCCATTAAAAATTTGTAAAAGTACCAGCTTAGATGATGCAATGTGTAAATTGAAACATATTTTTTCTAATCCACCAGTCTTACGATTACCCAACATTAATTTACCCTTTATTTTGACCACAGATGCGAGCGCTATCGCAATAGGAGGATGCTTGATGCAGGAAATGGATGGCATAAAACACCCAATTCTCTATGTAAGCCGCAAACTAAAGAAGGCTGAGACTCGGTATGCCACAGTTGAATTGGAGTGTCTGAGCCTAGTGTTTTGTATATTGAGATTATCGAAGTTCCTCTTAGGGAGTCACTTTGTGGTCCTCACTGACAGTTCGCCATTATTAGTCCTTAACCAGGGGTCGCCTAAAAACCATCGGCTACAAAGATGGTGTCTTCTACTTCAAGATTTCGACTTCGAAATCCGCCACATCAGAGGCACCGACAACATTGTGGCTGACCTTTTGTCACGGCAAGTGAATGCGCCAGTAGAATGACTCTGATCACATCGACCATTAGCCATATTATAAACTGTGATACTTTTAGTCGGTTGCATATTACAGTGGAACTCTACACCTGCTAGAGTACTCTCAGTGATTAGTTGAATTACGACACCCAAGAACATGATACGTTACTTTGAGAACTATACCATCAAGTGCCTAAGCGCTAGAACACTTCCAGCAAGAAACAGTAACTGTGTTTGTGTCAACCAATAAGATCAACCAACGAACTAACTCCGAATTCTGAAAGAACTCGTTATATAGGACATTAAGAACATGCCATACTTGCTGTTACTACGTAACTTTACAAACAGCCGAAACAGAACCCCATCGACTACGACACTCAAGAGACAGCCATATTAGCTTTACCATTCATGGCATAACACGCTAGCGACAGGAGAACGACGCGCACATCATCTTGGGATTTAATTAATTAATTAGTTTAAGATTAAATATGTATTGTATTTCCATTATTGTTGTATATAAATTGTATTCACCTGTAATTTGTACATATTCGACATTAATATTACAGGCGGTACCATTCCTAAGCTAAAGAACCGTCCTATACAATTGTCTCTATTTAAATTATAACCCATTTGTGAGTCATCGTACAAGAAGTACGTATTTTCTTAAAGGGCAAATATCGCCTAGCCCAATTTTTCTAAGGGCAATAACACTTACCTCAACTTTAATTATATATTTTAACCAAATACTATTTTTAATGAAAAGTGAGTGAATGACTGTGTGAATGGATTAAATGAGAGAACGATACACTTGGCGGACAAATTGTACGCAAACCGTATTTATTTTAATTTGTCTGCGTCTTTCATGTAAATTGTATGACTTGTCTAATTTGTGAATGCATGTCTAGTACTTAGTTTAATAGTGAGTTAATATACTTAGTTTAGCAGTTAGGATACATCTAAGCACCACTACTTGGAATGCCTGATCATGTATTGCACACAGTGGTTTCTCTTCACAAACGAACAAATCTTTCGCCTTTTAGATTTTTCATTGTGGTGTTATTTCCGGAACTTCATCAACAGCAGACATGGCAGCTTTCAACAACATGGAATCTGTGGACATCGACCGCTTTCTCGAGGGGACACCGCTTCATAAGAAAGGTACGTTGGTTCTCACTATTACCGGACCTGGCGCGGCGGCCAAAGGCACGCCCCATTTAATTGCCAGCACGTTGCTCGGCCCATGTGGGGTGCCTGCTGGCGGAGTAGCAGACATCTACAGATATGAGACACCCACGCGGTGGTTTGTAAATCTGACCCAAGCTGCCCATGTGGCAGTTTACAAAAGCCTGCATGGCAAAAATATAAAACTGCCGACCGAGGGACTCGAAGTGTCGATCGAACACTTTGAAAAGGAACGAGAACGGGTGACGATCCATTGGCTGCCCAACACGATTCCTCCAGAGGGAGTCAAGTTCATCGTAAAACAGACTATGGGTGACGAAAATGCGGAAGTATTCCGCATCAAGTACGGTGGCGGAAAATGGGGAGTTCTTTGTACCCCAAAAAAAACCAATACCTCATTACGCCAAGATTACAGCTCCTGGGAAAATCGCAGGAGACCACCGTATTATGTTCACAATAGTGGGTCGTCGCACCGAATGCCCTACATGTGGCCTGGACTCACACTGGGCCAACAAATGCCCGAGCCGGAGGCAGAAGAAAGACAATATAAATATCACACAACCAACTGAAAGATCGCAAGAGGAGTTCCCCTCACTCGGGGGGAAACTTCACACAAATTCAAACAACAAAAAACAAGATGTCGCCGAGACAGCCGGCCAAAAAGAAACCACGAGGCCAGTCGAGGACAACGCCGCCCAAGATGACGTCGAGGTAGCTGGCGGACCGGTGACCACGGAGACAGACGCAGAAACTCAAGCAAAAACAATTTCACAAGAAACCAACGACGAAGATTTCCAAACTGTCCTCTACGGCAGAAAAAGACAGAGGGCAGAGAGGAGAAATTCCTCAGGCAACAAAGACATGAGAGAAGAGGAAGGAAGATCTTCCCCTTCTCCTTCCAAACCATTCAAGAAAGCTGCTACAAAGCAGGATGAAAACAGCGACAACGAAGGACCACTTTTTATAAACACTGACGAAGACACCGACGAAGAACACAAGGAAAACGAAAACTACAAACATACCATCAAACCCGAAGACGCAACCCAGAATTAAATTACTACATGAAAGATAAAGGTAACCACTTAATTTAACCACCATGTTGTTTAATTTTATTTTAAAAATGGCAGACAACTTATGTTTAATTAGTTTGAATATTCGTGGTATGACAATGAAATTACAACATATAGTCACACTCATACACAAACACAAGCCAGATTTTCTTTTATTACAAGAAACAAACATTAAAACAGACTTTCAAGCAGCAGATTTAGTAACACGGTTAGGATTAAGAAACTCGTGTTTCAGTTTGGCGAAACATAACGTAGGGTCAGGGACAGCCATTCTCCAAATTTCCGACACGTGGACTATTTTTAGAACACACACAGACGCACAAGGTAGAATTTCCACAGTTCAAGTTAAAAACGACACACACTCTTTTGTCATTGTGAACATACACGCACCACCTAACTACAATTATCAACCTCTATTTTATGAAAATTTAGACGACTTACTAACACAGACATACAGGGGACAAAATATTGTTCTTGCCGGCGATTACAATTGTGTACTTGAAGATTTAGACGTGGTAGGTGGGGAGGTGAGAAAACAGCTGAGGAGAGCCGGCAGGGACAGCTTACATCAACTCGACACACTACGAAATATCATCGATACACACAACCTCACAGACGCATTCAGGCATACACACCCCGACAGTAGAGAAACGACATACACAAACAAAACACACAACAGATCATCTAGATTAGACCGGATTTACACGCCCGCAACACATCACATCATACAAACCAAACACCTACGGGAAACATTAGATTACACAGACCACAAAGCAATACTAGTACACATCAGCACAAACAGCACAAACACGCAGCCAAACAAAAGGTCACCTCACTGGAAGTTCAATAATTTATTATTGGAACACTCAGAATATGTAAAATATATGACACAGCTCATACACACGTACACAGACAATATACCGACTGAGAACATCACACAATACTGGGACTTATTGAAAAACACCATACGAAGCAGAACACAACATCTAGCAACCATGATCCACAAAGACAGACTAAGACAGGAGCGCATCATACAGACAGCCATACGACTAACAAAACAAACAGACAGAGACGCACATCACTTACACACATTAGAAGCACAACTAGAAGAACACCAACAACACAGATATCTGGGTGCTCTTCTCAGAACAAAACTTAACACAATTACACAAGAGTCAGCTACGAGGCAATATTTGGCAATAGAACAGAATGTACAACGTAACAGACAAATAAGCAAAATATCAGACATGCAAGGAAACATGCAGACAGAAACACCACACATAGAGACTGCTTTCCAACAACACTACACACAACTATTCACAGCAGAGACAATCGACACACAGATACAAGACAACTTCTTACAGTACACAAAGAAATTATCTGACACAGACAAAGACACACTGGACACAGAACTGACACTGACAGACATAACACAGGCACTAAGCACACTAAACAAAGACAAAACTCCAGGACCAGACGGTTTGACAGTAGAATTCTACCAACACTTCTTTCCTATTCTAGGCAATCTTCTCCTCAAAGTCTATCAGGAAGCCTTTGACAAAAAAAATCTTCCGGACAGCTGCAACATGTCTTACATTACACTCATATGCAAGGATAAAACTGACAAAACACAAATGAAGAACTACAGACCAATTTCCTTACTCAACACAGACTACAAGATACTCGCCAAATCACTCACCAACAAACTTAAACCTTTCATGCCAACACTAATACACCCAGACCAACAGTGCAGTGTCAAAGACAGAAATATACACAACCACACACATCTCATTAGAGATATTATCAACTACACACATGGAAAAGACTGTCCATCCTCCATCTTATCCTTGGATCAAGAGAAGGCCTTCGACAGAATTTCCCACACTTACCTGCATAGGACACTAGAACACTGTAACATAGGAGAGTACTACAGGCAGTGGATACAGATCCTGTACAAAAATCCTGAGAGCAGAGTGTTGGTGAACCATTCACTGACAGCTAGCTTCAGGCTCACGAGATCTGTAAGACAGGGATGTCCCTTATCACCACTCCTGTATGTGCTCACCCTAGAACCTTTATTAGAGAAGATAAGGCAAGACACTAGTATTAAAGGAACCTTCCTGCATGGGATAGGAGAGCAGAAGCTCATCGCCTATGCAGATGACACTGCCTTCTTTCCCACCAGCAACACATCAATAAGGAATATACTCCACACCTTTACCCATTTTGGAAAAGGCAGTGGAGCCAAAGTAAATATACAGAAGTCACAGATAATGGGCCTAGGAAAGTGGAAACAAAAGTCTGATTTCCCTCCAGACCTGAGACACACAGACACCATGAAGCTGTATGGGATCACATTCCCATGTGATCCCACAAAAACACACAAACAGACATGGCACTCACTGACTGAACAGATCATAGACATGTTACATAGGTACAGGTACAAAACATCCACAATATTTGGTAGAAGCACAATAGTCAACACATACATAATACCCAAAATATTATACTTAGCAACAGTACTAGACCCTCCCAAACAGACCGTCACAAACATAAACATACAAATCAGACGCTTCATCTTCACCAACACAATACACAGCATCAAGCACAAAACTCTCATACAAGACAGGAAACAAGGCGGGATTGGACTACAAGACATCCAGACAAAAATACTGTCACTTAGAATCAGTCACATAGGTAAAATCATCAGACACCCAGAACAGAACAGACTAGCACTATACTACATAGGCCACAACATCAAACATCTCACACCTCTTAACAATGCAACTGCACACTACCAGGGAAGACTGCCAACATTCTATCAGACATGCATACAGGCAATAAAAGGACATGAACAGTTAATACAGCAAACAACACACAAAATATACAAACATTTAGTTAGAGAACAAGCACCATCACTAAGAATTAGGATTAAAAGAGGACACAAATACTTCATGACAGACTTCACATGCACCTTTTCAAACCTACACAACAAACACATAACACCAAAAGCTAGGGAGATCACATATAGACTGTTATACAGTATGACCCCAACAACACAGGTAGAAGCATACATATCCAAACAATGTCAATTATGTAGAAACAACACACAAGAGACAGAGGAACACATCTATTATACATGTCCAACAATTACCGCCACACGCGCAACACTAAAACACCTCATACAAACACACACAGGCAAACAAACCGACATATATAAAGCAATTTTTCTCAATACTATACCACAGACAGCTAAGGACATACATACAAAACTACTTGTAGCACTTTCTTACTACAGACAACTTATATGGACCTGCAGAAATTTTGCCAGATACAAACACCACACATATAACACACATTTAATTTCCTTTATGTACACACACAAGATATCACAACTATTTCCAGAGTAAATCATATGTACTCTTCCTTATTTTATTACAAATTTGGTATACATGAGGGCGAGAAAGAAAGTAGAAACTGTGAGTGAATGGTGAGAAAATGATTAAAAAAGATCACATATGGTCAAAAGACCAATGGAAAATCCCTTATGTAAAGAATAGTGAAAGTATAAATGCTTGTTTTATTTGCTTCAAAATGATGGTTTCAACCCTTATAGATAAGGGGAAAAGAAAAAAGGAGAAAAGAAAATCAACTCCTCCCATTCCAAATTACTATTTATGGAATGGTTTGCTTTAAATGCACTTGTTGTGCTATACCACCACCACTACTGAGATTATCACTTTAGTAAACAAAATCACATATCTGTTATACTATTTATTATTATTATTATTACTATTATTATATGTTTGTTGTTTATTTATTATTTTATTATTATGGAAATGTCTACTATTATTATGATCATTATTATTATTACTATCATTACCTTACCCTTATTATCTTTAGTACCATTAATTTGAAAAGTATTAAGGATATCATCATTATAAATTTACAACTTCATCTCCCATGTTCCCCCCCCCCCCCCCCACCTTTGCTTAAGGTTTGTTGCTTTTGCTACTACCCCCACTATTTTGTTTTCAAACATTTGTCCAGCCTGTACCATCATAGAGAGTGGTCATGTCCCTTCCTCTCCTTGTCACCCCCTTTGAATCATGTGAGTGAGTGTTCAATGAATGAATACAAAATCACAAATGGTTACCAAACCAATGATACTGTAAACACTTGTGTCAATACAAATGCTTGGTTAAATTTTTATTTAAAAAACAAAAGAAAGAGAGAACACAGAGGAAAATATGAATCTACATTTAGGAAAAAAACAAGTAGGAAAATATAACCCACTCCTATACTCCAAGTATTACTAAAAACTGCAGTTTGCAAGTGTATGTACCTGCTAGGCCATGTTTAACACCATTACAAAGAAAATCATCCTAGCAAATGGAATCACATATTGTAAAAATGTTTATCCTTTTCATAACTATTAGTACCCTTGCTGCTTTTATAATTGCTGTTATTACCCTCAGTATGCCTCTTCTTGCCATTATTATTATTGTCATCATTAGTAATAAACAAAAAACCCTTTCCCATGTGCCCCCCTCCCCTTGCTCATGGCTTGTTGCTGCCTTTGCTGATACCCACACCGGTTTGGTTCAAATAATTATCCTGCCTTTACCATCATTGCCCGGATAAGGTTGATGAAGGCATTGGTGGAATGAAACAAATTGGTGAGAGGATGGCAAGGGAAACAAAAATGTAAAAATTGTTAAAATGATTGTGCAAATACTGATGCTTGTTTACTTTTTACATAAAGTAAAAAAAAAAAGAGGAAGGGAAAAAATGAATGAACCCTTACAAATAAGAAAAAAAAAATAAGCAAGGAGAAAAAGATAACCAACTCCTTTTACTTCTACTATTATTGAACATTGCATGCATATGTAAAAAAAAAAAAAAAAAAAGCAAACAAAAAAAACAACACAATAAGCAAGGAGAAAAAAGATAACCAACTCCTTTTTACACCTACTATATTATTTAACAGTGCAGGATGCAATTGTTATTGTATGTACCTGTCATATTTTAACACCATGTCTAAGAAAATCATTTTAGCAAATCATCAAATGGAATCACATGTTTGGAAAATGTGATCATTAATCAAAACAAATCCTACCATTGTGTTTATTAATATTAGCATTGCTGTCATCACTCTTAGTAGGTTTTTATTCCTTGTCATTATTATTATAAGATGTATTTCATGTAAACACCATTCCTAAGGTAATAAATTTAGCACATAAAATCACATGTTAAAACTATTATTTATTATCATTGAGTCTATCACTAGTCTCAGCACTGTTTACTTATTCCTTGTCACTATGATATTTATTTATGTATTTGGTTGTTACTTTGCATTATTATCATGTAATCACTATTAATATATATGGCTTTGTAAACGCGTATACTATCACATCCCCCTTCCCCACCCTTTTGATACTGTGATTTTTGTCTCTGCTGCCACCCTCGCCGGTTGTTTGTAAACAGTTTTGCACCGCCATGTTTTATCACCACCGAGCGGTGGTGATGGTACTTGGTAGGAGTTTTTGGAGCTGACAGGAGAGCGGGGCGGCAGAGGAAATAAACACAGCCTGCTACCATCACGCTTCCTATTTAAAATATTCCCTTACAACAATGTCAATGGAGAAATGTTTAAATGTATAAAATATTTGTAATTTTTGCGCATATGTCACCTACACGCCCACATGCAACGCTCTGTAAAAACACGCACACAAATACTGAACACACAGTACGCATGTAACAACACAAACAATACAAATGCAACAACTACCCCTCCTGCATTGTAAACTATGATACTCCTTGACAACCCCCCCCCCCTTCCCCCCACCCTTTAAATACTGTTGGTTTTTGATGCTGCTGCTGCCTTCACCGGTCGGTTCTAACAAGTTTTACTGCCATTTTCCTCATTACCAAGTGGTGATGATGGTATTGGTGGGGTTGGAGCTGACAGGTGAGGGGGTGGCAGAGGAAAAAAAAAATGGTATACTATCGTCTTGTTGTTGTTTGTACTCGTTTTTCGTTACCCCCAATTTCAAATGTAAAAAGGTTGAAACAAATGTTGTAAAAATTTGCGCATATGTCACCTACACTTCCATTTGCAACGCTCTGTAACAACACAAACAATACACTTTGCAACGATTTTAACACTCAATAAAAGTTTAAAAAAAAAAAAAAAAAAGTATTGCACACAGTGCAGTATTTCATGATTGAGGTTATCCCAACTCGTGACGCTTGGAAATACGCCACACATTCAGCACACACAGTACACAAACCTTAAAACTCAACACTATCAAGTTAAAATAGTCACTTTATTATAAACATCAACTTATTAGTCAAAGCACACTAACAAGCCAACAGGGACACTTGTAGTATGAGGGGGATAAAAAGAACAAGGTAACTACATATTTAGCATTATATAACATACGGGAGTAAAAGTGTATAGAAATACACACACAGATCAAGATTTGAAGGTGTACTTATTTAGCCAAGACTTCGGTCTTGTTAACCCTCTATTATATAGGGGTTATTTGTCTGGGTACCATTTTGGGTACTATGAGAAGGGCAAGTTGTAAATACAACTACTAAAATGCCACGTAACTTCGGTCTGATAAGCATATTTAAGCACACGAGAGACAGGGATCTCTGCACCAAATCAGACAAGTGTTGTATGGTAGAATACATGAGTTTTTAGTGCTAATAGGTAGGTTGCCAGGTTACTATCCACCAAACTACAACACCAACTGTAGGTGAGTCGGTGACAGAATTAGAACGGATCTAATTCCCAACAACAAATCATGTCACGGGGGAGGGGGGAATCCTGTCACCGCCTCACCAGCATATCTAGTAAAGGGCTGCAATTCCAGCCCAAGGGAAACCATTGAGTCGAGCAGGACCCAAATAGTCTAGAACCTTCTAGATAGAGATGGTCACCAAGTCCATGATTCCGTGGACACTGATGTGGCCCGCCTAATGCGGGGTCCACGAGGAACTCGGATAGAGTTACCGCCCGTGTCGAGTTAGGACACGCGGAGACCGGCAGAGGACGAATGGACTTGAGAGAGGCAACAGGGCCTGCCTTTGAGGGACTCTCTAGATATCAATAGATATATAGACATAGGCTAGATAGTTTGCTAGACTGTTAAATGATACTTATGTGTGTGATGTTTCCTATTTGACAGATGTGATATAGCGCGGGTCTGTTTACCCACTGCGCCAACGCATACTGTATATGAGAATACAATAAATCTTCGATCTCATAACAACCAGATTTATTGTTGCCTGTATGAACCCAAGTTTAGCTATCTAGATACGAGCAAGACTATGACACCGCCTACATGGTAGTCCAGTGAACAAGACGCGTGCCCGCCTACACGGTAGTGCAGTGAACAAGACGCGTGCCCGCCTACACGGTAGTCCAGTGAACAAGACGCGTGCCCGCCTACATGGTAGCCCAGTGAACAAGACTCGTGCCCGCCTACATGGTAGTCCAGTGAACAAGACACGTGCCCGCCTACATGATAGTCCAGTGAACAAGACTCGTGCCCGCCTACATGGTAGTCCAGTGAACAAGGCTCGTGCCCGCCTACATGGTAGTCCAGTGAACAAGACGCGTGCCCGCCTACATGGTAGCCCAGTGAACAAGACTCGTGCCCGCCTACATGGTAGTCCAGTGAACAAGACTCGTGCCCACCTACATGGTAGTCCAGTGAACAAGACTCGTGCCCGCCTACATGGTAGTCCAGTGAATAAGACGCGTGCCCGCCTACATGGTAGTCCAGTGAACAAGACACGTGCCCGCCTACACGGTAGTCCAGTGAACAAGACGCGTGCCCGCCTACACGGTAGTCCAGTGAACAAGACGCGTGCCCGCCTACACGGTAGTCCAGTGAACAAGAAACGTGCCCGCCTACACGGTAACCCGTACGCGTGCCCGCCTACACGGTAGTCCAGTGAACAAGACGCGTGCCTGCCTACACAGTAGTCCAGTGAACAAGACGCGTGCCCGCCTACATGGTAGTCCAGTGAACAAGACGCGTGCCCGCCTACATGGTAGTCCAGTGAACAAGACGCGTGCCCGCCTACATGGTAGTCCAGTGAACAAGACGCGTGCCCGCCTACACGGTAGTCCAGTGAACAAGACGCGTGCCCGCCTACACTGTAGCCCAGTGAACAAGACGCGTGCCTGCCTACACGGTAGCCCAGTGAACAAGACGCGTGCCTGCCTACACGGTAGTCCAGTGAACAAGACGCGTGCCCGCCTAGAGGGTAGTCCAGTGAACAAGACACGTGCCCGCCCACACGGTAACCCAGTGAACAAGATGCGTGCCCACCTAGAGGGTAGTCCAGTGAACAAGACTCGTGCCCGCCTACATGGTAGCACAGTGAACAAGACGCGTGCCTGCCTACATGGTAGTCCAGTGAACAAGACGCGTGCCAGCCTACACAGTAGCCCAGTGAATAAGGCTCTTGCCTGCCTACACAGTAGCCCAGTGAACAAGACTCGTGCCTGCCTAGAGGGTAGTCCAGTGAACAAGACGCGTGCCCGCCTACACAGTAGCCCAGTGAACAAGACTCGTGCCTGCCTAGAGGGTAGTCCAGTGAACAAGACGCGTGCCTGCCTACACGGTAGTCCAGTGAACAAGACGTGTGCCTGCCTAGAGGGTAGTCCAGTGAACAAGACTCGTGCCTGCCTAGAGGGAAGTCCAGTGAACAAGACGCGTGCCTGCCTACACGGTAGTCCAGTGAACAAGACGCGTGCCCGCCTAGAGGGTAGTTCAGTGAACAAGACGCGTGCCCGCCTACACGGTAACCCAGTGAACAAGACGCGTGCCCGCCTAGAGGGTAGTCCAGTGAACAAGACGCGTGCCCGCCTAGAGGGTAGTCCAGTGAATAAGACGCTTGCCTGCCTACACGGTAGTCCAGTGAACAAGACGCTTGCCTGCTTACACGGTAGTCCAGTGAACAAGACGCTTGCCTGCTTACACGATAGTCCAGTGAATAATACGCTTGCCTGCCTACACGGTAGTCCAGTGAACAAGACGCTTGCCTGCTTACACGGTAGTCCAGTGAACAAGACGCTTGCCTGCCTACACGGTAGTCCAGAGAACAAGACGCTTGCCTGCCTACACGGTAGTCCAGAGAACAAGACGCTTGCCTGCCTACACGGTAGTCCAGAGAACAAGACGCTTGCCTGCCTACACGGTAGTCTGGTGACCAAGACGCTTGCCTGCTTACACGGTAGTCCAGTGAACAAGACGCTTGCCTGCTTACACGGTAGTCCAGTGAATAATACGTTTGCCTGCCTACACGGTAGTCCGTTGAACAAGACGCTTGCCTGCTTACACGGTAGTCCAGTGAACAAGACGCATGCCAGCCTACACGGTAGTCCAGTGAACAAGACGCGTGCCTGCCTACACGGTAGTCCATATATATATATATATATATATATATATATATATATATATATATATATATATATATATATATGTGTGTGTGTGTGTGTGTGTGTGTGTGTGTGTGTGTGTGTGTGTTTGTATTGTGTACTAGCGTCTTGCGTCAAATGCAAAAAAAATGCAGTGAACAGAATCAACCTCTGTTTATTGCCTTCATCGACCTCACAAAGGCAATTGATTTGGTCAGTCGTGAGGGTCTGTTCAAGGCACTAAAGAAGATTGGCTGCCCACCACCTCTTCTGTCCATTGTGGAATCGTTCCACACAGGCATGAAGGGTATAATCAGGTTTGATGGTGCAACTTCTGAAGAGTTTGAAATTAAGAGTGGAGTTAAGCAAGGTTGTGTACTAGCTCCCACGGTCTTTGGAATATATTTTCACTTCTACTGAAATATGCCTTTTGTGATCATGATGGTGGTATATACATTCACTCACGCTCAGATGGCGGCCTCTACAATGCTCAGAGATTGAAGGCCAAGACCAAAATTAGGAGGGTACTGACCAAGTACTACAGGAGACAAATGAACATCGTAAACTGATTAGAGAAATTAGACGTAGACAGTCAACATTTTTTGGACATGTTATGAGAAGAAATGGATTGGAGAACTTAGTGACAACTGGCAAGATCGAGGGGAACAGACCAAGAGGAAGACCAAGAGGAAAATACCTGGATGGCTTGGCCACATGGCATGGACGAGACAGGAACACTGAGCTGATCCACGACACTGGTGATCGAGTGAAATGGCGAGTCATGACCGCCCACGCTTTCCGGCATGGCACATGATTGATTGATTGATTGACTGATCAGAGAGTTGCTTTTTGCAGATGATGCTGCAGTTACGACTCACTCTGAGGAAGAATTGCAATGTCTATTATCTGCATTCTCCAATGCTTGTTCTGAATTTGGTTTAACAATTAGCAAAAAGAAGACACAGATTATGTCACAAGGTGCACATGGGGTACCATCAATCTTTATTGACGATGCCGAACTAGAGATGGTAGACCATTTTACATTTCTAGGATCAGTGGTAAATAGCAAATTATCCCTAGATCAGGAAATCAACATCCGGATTAGTAAGACAGCAACAACAATGAACAGGTTAAGAAAAAGAGTCTGGGAGAACAGGAAGCTTACTGCCAAAACAAAAGTCCTTGTCTATCAAGCCTGTGTCCTTAGTACTCTTCTTTATGGCAGTGAAACCTGGATAACTTACTCACACCAAGAGAAACGTTTAAACAGCTTTCATATGCGGAGTCTGCGAAGAAATCTTGGTATTAAGTGGCAAGACAAAATCACAAATACTGAAGTATTGGAAAGATCAGGTTGTGTGACGGTTTATTCCATGCTCAGTCTTCGTAGACATAGATGGATAGGACATCTTAGGAGGATGGATTATGGTAGAATACCAAAGGACATCTTGTTTGGTGAATTACAGATGGGTAAGAGATCTCAGGGTCGGCCTCTACTACGATACAAAGATGTGTGTGAGCGGGACATGATTGATACAAGCATTGATAATGCACATTGGGAGCAAGTCGCCGCTGAACGTGTTGCAAGGAGGGCAAACATCAGAAATGGAATAAAGACAAAGGAGAAAATTATTGCAGATAAGTCACACACCAAGCGTTTGAGACGTAAGATGGTGCATGATGGTGGAAATGACCACATGTTCACATACAACCACTGTGAACAAACATTTACAGCGCGAATTGGCCTTATCAGTCACATTCGTTACCGCCATAGGTAAAAGTTATTATGCCTTTTTAAAGCACAAACTATCGTCTGTCAAGACGGCAAGGTGCCAAGGTGCCAATGTAATATGACATTTATAGCATAGTGCATGTAAACACACATTCCTCGTTTCATTTCCATCTCCACAAGTGGAATGCATGTTACCCCTGTCCATCCCTCCCTCTCTCCCTCCCTCTCTCTCTCTCTCTCTCTCTCTCTCTCTCTCTCTCTCTCTCTCTCTCTCTCTCTCTCTCTCGCTCACACACACACACACACACACACACACAAACACACACACACACACACACACACACACACACACACACATTCTGTCTTGATCTATCTCTTGCTTTCTGTAGATAATAGTACATGAATTTCGGTGGTCTTGGGCAATAACTTTTACATTTTAATTCTATTTAAACTGTGGCTCCCAAGTACTAACTGCGACGTGGCAGTACGTAGCAGTTAATTAGCGGGACATGATTCAGTAGGTAACGTAGCATTAATGCCAAAAAGAATGACAAGATTGAAGGAAGTTTTTTTTTTCTTTTTTTTTTTCTCTTTTTTTTTTTAAATATTCAATATCCATTTGCTGTCAGCCAATGAAAATACAGCTCTGATCAACAATGTGGATGCCGTGTCACAGAGGTTAGTGAAATGCTGTTACACAAATCAATCCCAAAAAATACCAAGTCGATGGGGCGTGTTGCCAATCAGAAGTCAATGGCAAACTACTCAGCAGAATATAGTCTAGTAAATCACAAGCTGCCAATACATACTGGGCTTGACTGCAACATTGTATAAAGCACATGAAACTAATGCCATGCAGACAAGAGTCTCTTACCAACTCCATGCGCAACTGACAAATGCAAACAATAAGACAGCATATTGTATAGTGTTGTTCTTTATTGTCAGCAAAGATGAAAAGCAGACAATCTTCGATTACATGCACATGTGTTCACTTGTCATAACTGGTGACCACACAACCATCTCTGGCCTCACCAAGGTACATTTTCTCAATGAACTGAAGATGCGTAAAATATTACATGTCATTTTAAAATCGTGTTCAATACAAAATCTACGAAGTACAAGAAACAAAGACAGGCTGCACATAATATATAGACTGTTTAAAAGAAAGTACATGGGGGGGGGGGGGGGGACGAGAAAACAAAAGGGTACCGAGTCCTGTTCCATTTTCGTGTCTAAATGCACATGATTAATAATCTACTGAATAATTAACAGGGACAGCGAATCTGATGGCGCCACATTTACATACAAAATATCAGTTTAGTAAAACTGCTGCCTTTACATTTCCTCGAAGTCTTCAGCTGTTTTATAAATATCCTCAGTAAATTTACCTCATGAAGTTCACACACGCGTACACAATTTCTAGAGCAACATGTAAAAGTTGTTACAGAGTTTGTGCACACAATAATCTATTTTAACCACTTTTAGATGTGTCAACCCTCATGTACCCAGGCTGTGTCAACCCTCATGTACCCAGGCTGTGTCAACCCTCATGTACCCAGGCTGTGTCAACATTAAATGCATCTAAACACATGTCCTTGAATTCCGCTTCATGGTTTCTTCTGTTCATGCTTAACAACAGCATGGCACAAAATTAACAGAATGTAAAAAATGAGTACATTTACGCCAATAAGTATTAAAAATCAGTCAACAAAGCTAAAAACTATCAAGCAATTAATATCGACACTGGCAGCTGTTGAGAAGTAGATGCTCTCGAGACTTTTGCCTGCATGCGACAACTTGCTAAACACTCCAGAATTAATTAAAATATACAGTATAAAAATGGTAATTTTCCAAAATAATATTTGTAAACTGCCAACAGATAACTGCGCACATAATGAAACTATGTCTACGGGTATATTCCTAGCCATGTTACCACAATTGAGCAGTTTATCATGAACTATCAAACGCAGCAGCATCATAAAATATAACACATTTATGACAATCGCATGGTGGGTCAATGTATGCAGAGTGCCAGTTATGTCATGATGAATATGTCACGTGATGAGTTATGTTTTTAGAACCAAAATGCTATAAAATCTACACTGGACCGTGTCCACCACCAACTGACTTCACATGCAAAGAGTACATAACAAAACAGAGCACACGCATTATGCTGCCTTCTGCGAGCCCTTCTTTCCAATGAGGGACATGTGAATGTGGGGAATCACACCACCGCCTGCAATTGTGGCTTTGATGAGAGAGTCCAACTCTTCGTCTCCTCTGATGGCCAGCTGCAAGTGACGAGGTATGATACGTTTGACTTTCAATGTCAAGAGGAGAAGTCAAGGAACGTCTGTCCTGCTTTAGGAATAAGATTTTTGAATGATGCACGAAGGCCAAATTAAGAAGTAGTTTCATCCACCAGGCCAAACAACTCTACAGAGAAACCATCGATCTTCCCACAGTTGATATCCCCCTGACAACTATTCCAGAGCGAACCCCGTGGAAAGATGAACATAGAATATCGCTACAAATCCAGTCAAAAGTGAGAGGAATATTTGACAAGGAAGAACAGAACAGTGTAAAGCGCAGAACAGCCACTCTCAGCTTCCTTGATGACGAATACCCACAGGACCTCTGGATCCGAGTCTACACAGATGGGTCAGCACAAAATGCTGTTCGAAATTGAGGAGCGGGAGTGTATATAGAATACCCAAATAATACTAGAGACACGGCCAGAATTCCAACAGGAAAGTACTGCCATAATTATGATGCTGAAATTGAGGCAATCAAGATAGCCACAGAGAAATTACAAAATACCAGCCATGGTACACAACCTGCGGTGATATTGACAGATGCAAAATCCGTAATAGAGGCGCTCCTGTCTGGGAAATTGCCAGTTCTGAGGACACTACTTTCTGAACTTAGCAGTCAGCGTAAGATCACCATACAGTGGATACCATCCCACTGTGGAATCCCCGGAAACGACAGAGCTGATCGATTGGCTAAGGAAGGAGCACAAGAAGAACAACCAGATGTGCCTATTACATACCACCAAAAGAAAAGAATGATCAAATCAGTCAGAAGGCCACCAAACCTTACTCAAGACGACTACCACGTTATGGACAGACCAGAACAGGTCATTCTTCTGCGCCTCAGAACAGGACACAATAGATTACGCAACCACATGTATACAAAATTCAAGATTGGTGACTCAGCCATGTGCACATGTGGTTTGGCGTCGCAGACAGCAGAGCACATACTCCAGGATTGCCCAAACTACAACATATCCAGGCGAACCTTCTGGCCTAGAGAGACAACAGTGGAAGATAAACTCTATGGACCGCTGAATGAACTAAAAAAGACTGTTAGATTCATACAAGAGACAACATTGCAGTTATAAACATAGTTAGTTAGTTAGTTAGTCACAGTTCCAACTTCACAGCAACGGGTCGTCCCCATTATGCTCCGTTACTGTGCCAGTAAATATCACACAAAACGCTCCCCACTGCCCAATGTGAAAAGTGGAAAAGACAGGAGTCTCGACAAACAACAGCCCGCACAGATACACTGTGCATAATGCCGCCGCCAGAATGTCAACACAATAGCCCCCCACAAAACACCTAGTTCATTCCTGATGGAATCGGCAGTCATTTTCCCATCTGGATGTTTCCTAGATGTTCACCCACACAGTCCACGAAATACAGTTCATCGTCGATGGTAGTGGCAGTCAACCAGAAGCCCAGCAGCCACGCATTTCTGCATAAGGCAAAAACCGGTCAACTCTGGGACATAGACATCTGCCATCGCTCCTAACATGCAGTCACGTTCCAAAAAACCTCGGGCAGATTCAAAAGCATTTCACACGAAACTCACAGCTCACAGTGTCGCGCCACGCACTCACTCAGTAGCAGGGCGACGGAACCATCAAGCCTCCTTAGTCGCCTCTTACGACATGCGTGGTAGGCTGCAGTGTTATAAACATATTTCAGGCGAACGAAAGAAGAAGAAGAAGAAGTCTTTACTGGCATTTCCAGCCAACTCCAGAACCTCAGCTGTTAAGTATTCGAGAATAGCAGCACTGTACACAGCAGCAGTTGCTCCAACCCTCCCATGACTTGTCGTTCGCGTCTTCAAGTGACGATGGATACGTCCGACGTTGAAGGATGTTAATTTTTTTTGTTTTTTTTTGTTTTTTGTTTGGAATTTGAACACCAAATATGTGCAGTCTTTAATCTGTATGTCTTACTATTATGTGTATAACACATAGCCTTTATATACACACACCCCCTATCTCTCAGTCTATCCTTCCATTGTAAACAGCAGGTGGCAATGAGCAACAGACGGGGCAGAAATGTTGCAGCAGATGCTTCAGGGCTTCCAGTTTAGGAATACTCAATGTCCTGGAATTTGCAAGAAACACAGCTGTAGAAAACAGTCTGACCCTCGTCAGCGGAGCGTGTCTGCCTGGTTGTGTAGGTCATGGTGTCATGTTGACAGCGTGGGCACTGGCGTTCCACAGTTGGACCCATGAATTCCGGTGCTTTCTGTTCAGCTTCGGAGACTCCCCCCGAAGCATCGCCACTGGATGACATATGCTTCTTCTTCTTTGGGGAGTTGAAATGATTGACAAACTCTTCAACGACATCACCATAGTCGTTAACATTTCTGTTGAAGGGGCACCGAGCACAGGGGATAACTTCTTGTTTCCGAGTTGGTGTGGGAAGAACGCAGCCACAAACTGGACAAAACTCAAGATCAGAGGAAAATGCTGAAGATGTAATTGGCTCCATTTAGTTCTTCAGCCAGCGATCCCAAAACTGAATATCTGCGATGATGTCTGAAGTGTCTCTTCCACAGTCCGTCCGTCTCTCACCACACGCTCGCTCACGTCTGGCAGTTGTTCGCTTCAATAAAATTCAAAGTAACTTAAATACTCCTGTCAATAGTCTTCAAACTATTTTAATGTTTATTTAATGTTCGACTCTGTTATAATAGAAGAATATTTGCCAAGATGTCGATGAACAGAAAAAAAATCCCGTGCTATAAGTATAAGAATGAGACGAGTGAATGAACAAATGATCAAACCCCAGCTGATATTTCTAAAGCCAGAAAACTTCCTTGTTGCTATCACCATCATTTTTTTTTTTTTTTTTCGTTTGGATTTTTTTTTTTTCTCCCCCACTTTTATTTCATACAAAGCAATGTGTATTTACAAGTTGTATTGTGTGTTTCTTTTGTTTGTGTATATTACAGAGCGTTGCCGTTTGTTAGTGTTAAGTGTGACATTGTGAATGAAACATATACAAAAATATATACAGTTATGATAATATGACATTTGTGGCATAGTGCATGTAGATACGCATTCCTTGCATATACTTCACTTCCGCAAGCGGAATGCATGAAACACCTGTCCATCTCTCCCTCTCCTCTCTTTCTCTCTCTCTCTTTCTCTCTCTCTCTCTCGCTCTCTCTCTCTCTCTCTCTCTCTCACACACACACACACACACACACACACACACACACAAAACACACGCACACACAATCTCATGCTTTCTGGAGACCGCAGTACATTTAAATGCCCCGCGCTTGGACAATAAACTTTAAACTATCATTTCCATTAAAATGTGGCTTCCTTGTAATTTCTGGGTCACTAAGCTCCCGAGGCGAAGGTCGTTGGTGTTGTTGCCTGATGACAAATTTCAGGGTGACGCTCTAGTCCATGATATCTTTTGTTTGGGGGACAAGAATCAGGGATTTACTACTAGTAATTAGGGTCCATGGTCTGTCCCCAGGGAGATAATTGGTCCAAAATTGTGATAGTGTCTGGGTTTTATATACAATGGGAAGGACTTAAAACCTGGCCACTAAAAGCCACCTTAGCTTACTGGGTACTTAAAGGACTCATCGAATTTGTTTATACATGGTGGTGCTTATTTTTTCTTTTGAAACATATCATTACCGTATAACATCATTTTAATACTTAAGATACCGACTTGGTTTAAAGACTGCTACACGCACGCACGCGCGCGTGCGCGCACACACACACTCGCACACATGCGCGTGCAAATTCATGCACCACACACACACACACCTGCATCCACACACAGACGCATACATATGTTACTGCCAACGGCACAGACACCCATTCACAATATATTTCATGTTGCACATTCAAATATAATAATGGGAAAATTAATAATAATAGTAGCAGTAATAATAATAGTATTAATAATAATAATAATATCATTGTAAGATTATTAATACCATCAATAAATACATTTACAGTTGTAGTATCCTTTATTTAAAACAAGTTATTTGCTTCTACTGTAATATGTGCTGTCTTCAGCCAAATATTTTACGAAATTTGCGCTTGTGGGGCTAAGAATATAATGTTTGCGACTTTTTGTTGATAAAGTTGTTGGACAATTTCTTTGTTGATTGTTCTGTAATTGTATAGTGCTTTGTTTCTTAATGTCCATATAAGATTTCTGTACTCTGCCAATAGAACAAGTAACTTTGTATGGGTGTCTTGTGTGGAGTAAGGAATGGAATTTATCATGATTGCTTTGTAAACATCTGTTCTTTGTTTCAAATGAGTGTTTAGGATGTTTTGTAGGAGATTTCTTGTTGGCATGATTGTGTTGCATTCGTAATAGATGTGCTCTTCTGATTCTTGGACGTTCCGTCTACAAAGCTGACACTGTAGTATTTGTTTAGTTATTTTTGCTGTTCTCTCTGTTGTTGGGGTCATGCTGTAAACAAGCCTATATGTAATTTCCCTTGCTTTTGGAGTAATCTGCTTGTTGTGAATATTTGAGAAAATTTCGGTATAATCTTTTATGAAATATCTATGTCCTCTTTTAATTCTGAGATGTACCGGAGTTGCTTGTAATTTAACTAAATGCCTGTAGATTGTATGTGTTTTCTTGTGTAGTAATTTTTCATGTCCTTTAATGGCTGAAATACATGTTTTGTAGAACGTTGGGAGAGTGCCAAAATAATGTGAGGATGTATTCCTAATAGGTTTTAAAGAAGATAGCCTAATTTCAATGTAATAGTGTGCTAAAGGGTGTTTTTCTGGGTGTTGTAGGATTTCACCTACGTGTTTGATCCTAAGTGCTTGTATTTTGGTTGTTATGTCTTGGAGGGCGATACCTCCATCTTTTTTGTCTTGCATGAGTGTAGTATGTTTGATACTGTAGATGGTGCTGCCAAACACAAAGCGTCTAATCTCTTTGTTTATGTTTGTGACAGTTTGACGTGGGGGATCTAGGATTGTGCACAGATATAGTATTTTTGGAATTATATATGTATTAACAATGGTACTTCTACCAAATATGGTAGTTGTTTTGTATTTGTATCTCTGTAACATATCTGTTATTTTCTTCTCTAGATGTTGCCAAGTGTCTTTGTGTGTCTGATTTGGTTGACATGGGAAGACTATTCCGTACACTTTTATAAGATTGTTTGATGTTAAGTCAAATGGAAAATCCGCCTTATTTTTCCATTTGCCTAAGCCCATTATAGTAGATTTTTGGACGTTTAATTTTGCCCCACTCCCTTTGCCGAAAAACGAGAACGTCTCCAAAATGATCCGTACAGATTTTTCAGTGGTCGGAAAGAAAATGGTATCGTCCGCATAAGCACGCAGCTTTTGTTCACCCTTCCCTGGTATGAACGTACCCCTGACATTGTCGTCCTGTCGTATCTTTTCTAGAAGTGGCCCTAGAGCGACAACGTACAGTAAAGGGGACAAGGGACATCCCTGTCTCACTGACCTAGTCAACCTGAAAGAATTGGTTAGGGTATGGTTTAATAGAATCCGACTTTCCGGTTTCAAATATAAAATTTTGACCCATGTCCGAAAATAATTTCCCACGTTGCAGTGTGAGAGAGTTTTGTGGAGGTATGAGTGAGATATTCTGTCGAATGCTTTTTCTTGATCTAAAGAGAGAATTGAGGACTGACAGTTTTTCAGATGTGTGTAGTTGATGATGTCCCTTATGAAGTGTGTGTGTTGCTGGATATTCCGGTGTTGTACACTACATTGCTGGTCTTCATGAATGAGAGATGCCATTACTGGTTTCAATTTATTTGTCAAAGTCTTTGTTAAAATCTTGTAGTCTACATTTAAAAGCGAGATAGGTCTGTAACTCTTTAAAAGTGTCTTGTCAGTGTTCTCCTTCGGAATAAGAGTGATGAAGACGTGTTGAAACTGGATGGGAGTTCATGTTTGTGGAAAGATTCAGAGAATACTGCTAGTAAAAGCGGACCTAGAAGAGGAAAGAAAAACTGATAGAATTCAGCAGTAAAACCGTCAGGGCCAGGCGATTTGCCCTTCTGCATTCCATGAACCGCTTGTGTTATATCTGTTAGTGTTAATTCAGTATCTAGTGTTAGTTTCTGTTCCTCTGTGAGTTCTTTTGTGAATTTCATAAAGTGTTCTTGCACGTGCGCCTGTGTGTTTTCCTCTGTATAAAGGTTCCTGTAATAATCTTCAAAGGCTAAGGCTATTTGTTGTGGCTCGACTTGTATATTTCCTTCCCTGTCAATTATCTGGCCTATTTGTCTGCTGCGCTGTATGTTTTGTTCTAAAGCTAGGTATTGTTTACTCGGTATCTCTTGTGTTATAGTTTGTAACTTTGTTCGCAGTAAAGCCCCCTGAAATCGACGATGTCTGTGGAGATCTAATTCTTCCTGTAATGCTATGATGTGTGGTGAATTTTTGTCTGTCTGTAGTAAGAGCTTAATTGCATTTTCCAATACTTTTTCTTGTTGTAGTTTTTGCTTGTGTATTACTGCTGCTAGTGTTTGTGTTCTCTCTCGTATAGTTTGTTTAAGTGTTTCCCAGAGTTCTCGCGCTTTACCCTCCGGTATATCACTTGTGTATGTGAGGATCAGTTTTGTTATGCAATCTACATAGTCCTGATTTTGTAAAAGTGTGCAGTTCAGTTTCCAATGGGGAGATCTTCTAAGATGTGGTGTTGCTTGTACTGTGTTTATTGTTGCAACTACCGCCTTATGATCTGTGAAGTTCAGTGTCTCCTGTAAATGCTTGACTTGTGTTATATGATGTGCTATGGGCGCATAAATTCTATCTAATCGCGCTGCTCTGTTATGCGCATTGTTTGTGTGTGTTGTATCTGTTCCATGGGGGTGCATCTGCCTGTATGCGTCTGTTAGCCCATGGATATCTAAAATTGTTTGCAATGTGTCTAATTGATGTTCCTCCTCCCCCGTTGTGTTTCTAATTTGCATTCTTACATCTCCATTTATAAGGTCGTGCGCCGAAAGTACGCAATTAAAATCACCCCCTAGAATGATGTTGTGACTCCGATATGAGCGTGATAATAAATTTTCAAGTGTTTGGTAGAAGAGCGGCTGATTTCTGTAGTCAGGCGGTGCGTGTATGTTGACAATTGTGTATTTATTTATGTTATTTCTCACCTGTACTATAGCTATCCTACCCTGGCAGTCCCTGTCCTCTATAATCTGCCACCTGTCCGATGTCTGTATTATTGCTGTACCCAATCCGATATGTTGCGTACTAAGACTAAAACATGAGTGTCTTAGACCTAAGCATGTTGTGATATATGATGCGTGTTCATCGGTTTTAACGTTAGCTTCCTGAATGAGTATAAAATCAGGTTTATATTTGTGTATGAGTGGTATAAGATGATTAATTTTGGATCTTATATCTCGAATGTTAATACTCATTATTTTAATTTCCGCTGCCATTTTTGTTGTAAAATAAGAAACGGTTGAGCATAATTATGTTTCTTGTTTCAAAACTGTCTGTATTCCTGTTATCATTTCTGGAGATTGTCAGTAGATTCCTTCGCCGGGCTCGAAATCTCTAAGTCAATAACGAGGCGTGGTGACGAATCTGACAGGTTTCTTTGTCGTGGTGGTGTGTTAATGTTATCACTGTCTATTTCGGTCATGGCGCTGGTCGTTATCTGTTCAGTATAATTACTTACGCATTTCTTTTTGTTTGACCTGTGCGCTTCAGGCGGTGTAGGGTAGTCGTGGTTGTTGAGGGGCGGCAGCGTGGTAACCTGTGTTTGGCAGGCTGGAGGTGTCGAGCTCTCACCGTCAGACAGGCTCTTGGTTGAGCGTCCCCTTTTCCGACTGACCAGCTGGAAACCGTCTTCATCCTCCTTACTATGTTGATCTGTCTGGGAGTTCGAAGTGACTTTTTGTGCCAGTATAGGTGCCTTCTGGGTTTGTACTTTGGCCGGACATTTATTACTCCAGTGGGAGTCTTCCCCACAGACTGTACATGCCGTACGGCGCCCCGGAACTGTGATGAAGAGACGGTGTAGCTTGTCTTCTACCCCGTCCAACTCCATGTCCACGTAATGTGGCAGAGGTTCTTTCGGGTTGCACAGAAATAACCACGTGTCCGTGCTGTTTTTCAGTTTATGCACTTCCGCGTTTATATCTCCCGAAATATCCGCGGCTATTTGCTTCACTGTCTCAATCTTTGCGGTTGTCGGCATCCAGTGAATCATAGCCTTGGTCTTTTCCTTCTCTATGTTTTCAATTACGATCGTTACTTTGGGATCCTGCAGTTCATGCTTCATCCCGTGAAGCCGTTCATAATGAACCGCCTTTGCTTCCGGTGTTAGCGTAGCGTACCATCTTTCACCATGAGCGAAATTGAAAGATGTTAATTAGAGAAATGTTTATACGTTGTGAAAAGAAACCCGAGCAACAATGTAGGTCGTCCATTGGGGACATCGTTAACATCGTGCACGGAGCTTGCAGTGTTGAAACATTGTATATGTAGCATTAACAAGTACATTTTATTCACTTTTAGCAATAAAAGTATTTCATACCTTAGCATGTCAAATTATTGTGTTAACTGTGAATAGTTGGTGTCATAATATTAAATATTTAACAAGTAATGTAACTAATTGTTTTTTAATTGTTTTTCTTTAGAAAAACGTTTCCAAATTATGTCCCTTGCAAACAATAAAATGAATATTATGTTCCTGTGAAAAAGAGGTATTTGTTTCCCCTTAAATTTCGCTTACCAAGTGCACAGGCCGTCGAGAGCATAGGGAATGGTTAGCCCATAGATCATGTAACTGAGTCCCCACTATTGCTCCCGGGTTGACTCAGCCGAAACTAAGCACCATGACATGTTCTGGAAAGTAAAGGCGAAGTGTGCGCTATTGACCACATCACCCATTGAGTGCCATTTTTTTTTTTTTTTCCGCGTTTCCATCCTGTTTCAGGATATTGCGGTCAACACCAGCATCTTTCAGCTGTATGTTGATTCCTAGGCTAGATTACGCTCATCAGCACGCCACGACTTTCTGAGCGACCGGCTCCTTACTCTCATAAGTCACTTTTGCGATTCGAACCACTGCTAATTCTCGTCGCGTCACGTGACGAGAGTATTCGGGGTTAGCGGAGAAAGCTGCTAACTCCTCGGCCACGGAGCCGGCTTGAGTGCCAATTGTTTTACAAAAAATGTGGCACTGCCAGCTGAAGGGAATAACATACACATCTAACTAGTACCAGATGAGGAGCTTAGGATTTTAGTGTTGTATATACAGTACTCCATTGTTTACACCTGTCATGACAGATGCATTGTCAGTGCCGAGTGCAACAAGTCTTTGCAACTCAAGCCCATTCTTGTTTAAACAATCTTTTAACGCATTGCGTATTACCTGCACGTGTCACTCACTTCAACTGAATCGTATTAGGAGGATGGATGATGGTAGAATACCAAAGGACATCTTTTTTGGTGAATTACAGGTGGGTAAGAGATCTCAGGGTCGGCCTCTTCTAAGATACAAAGATGCGTGTAAGCGGGACATGATTGATACAGGCATTGATAATGCACATTGGCAGCAAGTCGCCACTGAACGTGTTGCAAGGAGGGCAAAGATAAGAAATGGAATAAAGACAAAGGAGAATTTTATTGCAGATAAGTCACACACCGAGCGTGTGAGACGTAAGATGGTGCATGATGGTGGAAATGACCACGTGTTCACATGCACCCACTGTGAACGGACATTTACAGCGCGAATTGCCCTTATCAGTCACACTCGCTACCGCCATAGGTAAAAGTTATTATGCCTTTTTAAAGCACAAACTATCGTCTGTCAAGAAGGCAAAGTGCCTATGATATATATATATATATATATATATATATATATATATATATATATATATATATATATATATATATATATATAGTGCCTGCTTAGTGGCGAAGGTGTTATGGACGCAGTTCGTAATCCCGCATACCCGCGTTGGAAACACAACTACGTGCGATTTGGCAGCAGACCGCATTGCGTTGGTATGTTACGAAATGGTATGGGTGCCGGTCGTTCAGTAAGCAATGACAACGCCAGGAGATCACACCAGCAAAAGAGAAATGCTAGTGTTGACGGCGATGTCCTGTAAAGGACATGCGCGTATCTTATACATAAAGTAAAACCTCGGTTTTCGTTGCCTTCGGTTATAGTCGGTTTCGGTTTTCGTCGATTAATTTTTTGTGAAAAATTTGTCTCTGTTTTCGGCGTTTACCTCGGATTTCTAATGACCTCTAACATGAAAATTTCTAACATGACCTCGCTGTTAATTTTACGAAAATAAAGGAACCCGCGCATTCTTCTGCTCAGTTTGGCGTTGTTTTCCGTTGTGTGAGCTAATAATACTTATACTTGCTAATAATGAAATACGAGAGCGGCTTTAAAATTGGTGAAATCGGCCGCATGTACTGAAAGTCGCCATCCACGATAAGCTCAATAAGTGTGCTAGTGTACATAGTGATTTTAAGGCCAGCAGATGATGGTTTGAAAAATTCAAGAACCGCACTGGCATACACAGTTTTACTAGGCATGGCGAAGGTGCGAGTTCAGATAAGTCTGGAGCCGAAAAATAGTATTAAACACTATATTTATTCTCTATAACATGCGTTTTTGGTATGCATTTTGAAGTTTCTACAACGGAATGATTGGATTTACATTGATTAAAATGGGAATAGTAGCCTCCGTTTTCGTCGGTTTCGGATTTCGCCGATTGTTTTCAGGCGGATTATCGTCAAAAACCGAGGTTTTACTGTATATGCGTGCATTTGTAATGTTGCGCCTTAATGTCATTTCCTTTTACCTATTGGCCCAGACAGACCAGGTATGCATCTCTTTGTCTTCCCTTTGCAGTTTCCCAACCAAATTGACCCGTCATTACTAGTTTTTCGATGTCTCTTGATAATATATTCAAATATTCTTGATTGTCTACATCTAATTTCTCTAACCATTTTGTAAGGTTTATCTGTTTCTGCACGGAATGTCTTGTCTGTTCCTATTTCAACCAGTTGTATTTTTACCATTTCCTTCAGAAATCACATCTCTCCAACCATCAGGTGTTATCAATTTGTCTGCTTATTGTTCCCAGTTCACATGCACACAGCAGTGCGGGGTTTATGTAGCTCGACAAAGTTCATTCTTCGTTCTCTGCAACTGACAGTAGTTTCTTGGTATCGCTTTAATCTCGTAAAATGCACGTTTGTCATGCCGATTCGAGTCGTAATCTCCACATCTTCTATTGCTCGTTTCGTCTGTGCCAAGACAGTTGTAACTCTTCATCTATTGAAGAATTTTCCCGTTGTCTGGTATGCTGTATTATGGTATTTCTGTCTTCTTGGAAATGATGATTTATCTTTTCTTGTAGCTTAGATTATTGCTGTGAACAAACAGTGCATACATATCTATATTTAGACGATCTTGATTCATTGCCTACAATCAACACTTCACCTTCTTATAGTCCATGTCCCGTGGCGTTGGTGATCATGTCTTACCACTTCCCTATGTCTTGTGTGTTGCCATCCTTTTATGACACTGATGTCAAACTGTCCATCATCTTCTTTCTTGGTCTTCCTCTGCCTCCTCCCTTACAGTTCCCGTTGTGACGACATACTCAAGTTTTCCTCTTCTCTTTACTTGTCCAAAGAATGTGGGTTGTCTTCTTCTGATGCGATTGACCAGTTCGCTCTGTGAGTTAACGTCTTTCAATATACATTCATTGTTCTCCGAATCTGTCCATTGTGTTCTTATCCTTATTCTATAATGCCACATCCGCGGCTTCCATATAATTCCTTACTTGCCTACTAATTGTAATTCCCAAATTGTCCATTAATTGTCCATGATTCGCTGCCGTACATCAGGACTGGCTCAGCATAGGTCTTAACAACTCTATTACCCTTCACGATTGACACAGATACATTACAGAGAATATTCTTTATTTTGTGGAATGCTGCCGTAGCTTGGACATTATCTGCCAGGCATCTGTACAGAAGGTAGTTTGCCATTGAGAGTGAATGAGTGAGAGTGAATGAGTGAGAGTGAATGAGTGAGAGTGAATGAGTGAGCGTGAGAGTGAATGAGTGAGCGTGAGAGTGAATGAGTGAGAGTGAATGAGTGAGCGTGAGAGTAAATGAGTGAGCGTGAGAGTGAATGAGTGAGCGTGAGAGTGAATGAGTGAGAGTGAGAGTGAATGAGTGAGCGTGAGAGTGAATGAGTGAGAGTGAATGAGTGAGCGTGAGAGTGAATGAGTGAGCGTGAGAGTGAATGAGTGAGAGTGAATGAGTGAGCGTGAGAGTGAATGAGTGAGAGTGAATGAGTGAGCGTGAGAGTGAATGAGTGAGCGTGAGAGTGAATGAGTGAGAGTGAATGAGTGAGAGTGAATGAGTGAGAGTGAATGAGTGAGCGTGAGAGTGAATGAGTGAGCGTGAGAGTGAATGAGTGAGCGTGAGAGTGAATGAGTGAGCGTAAGAGTGAATGAGTGAGCGTGAGAGTGAATGAGTGAGAGTGAATGAGTGAGAGTGAATGAGTGAGAGTGAATGAGTGAGAGTGAATGAGTGAGAGTGAATGAGTGAGCGTGAGAGTGAATGAGTGAGCGTGAGAGTGAATGAGTGAGAGTGAATGAGTGAGCGAGAGAGTGAATGAGTGAGCGTGAGAGTGAATGAGTGAATTCTCAGTGGCAACTAGGAACTGCCATGTTGAAAATAATAAGTAGCACTGTCATGTTGCAAGTAGTAACTAGGACAGCCATTTTGCAAGTAGTATGTAGGACAGTTGCAAGTAGTAAGTAAGACAGACATGTTACAAGTAGTAAGTAGTGCAGGCATGTTACAAGTAGTAAGTAGGACAGACATGTTACAAGTAGTAAGTAGGACATACATGTTGCAAGTAGTATGTAGGACAGTTGCAAGTAGTAAATAGGACAGACATATTACAAGTAGTAAGTAGGACAGACATGTTACAAGTGGTAAGTAGGATATACATGTTACTAGTAGTAAGTAGGACAGACATGTTACAAGTGGTAAGTAGGGCAGACATGTTACTAGTAGTAAGTAGGACAGACATGTTACTAGTAGTAAGTAGGACAGACATGTTACAAGTGGTAAGTAGGACAGACATGTTACTAGTAGTAAGTAGGACAGACATGTTACAAGTGGTAAGTAGGATATATATGTTACTAGTAGTAAGTAGGACAGACATGTTACAAGTGGTAAGTAGGACAGACATGTTACTAGTAGTAAGTAGGACAGACATGTTACAAGTGGTAAGTAGGATATATATGTTACAAGTGGTAAGTAGGATATATATGTTACTAGTAGTAAGTAGGACAGACATGTTACAAGTGGTAAGTAGGACAGACATGTTACTAGTAGTAAGTAGGACAGACATGTTACAAGTAGTAAGTAGGATATACATGTTACAAGTAGCAGGACAGACATGTTACAATATGACACAGTATAACACTATTTCCCCAGTGTCTTGGTGACGCGTCCCTCTATTTACCACACACAGTATAACACTATCTCTCCAGTGTCTTTTCGATGCTCCCCTCTATTTACCACACACAGTATACAACTATTTTCCCAGTGTCTTGTTGAAGCTTCCCCTTATTTACCATACACAGTATAACATTATTTCCCCATTGCCTAGGTGACGCTTCCCTCTATTTACAACACAGACAGTATGACACTTTTCCCCCAGTGTCTTGGTAATGCTTTCCTCTATTTACTACAGGCAGTATAACACTTTCCCCCCAGTGTCTTGGTGATGTTTCCCTATATTTACCACAGACAGAATAACACGATTTCCCCAGTGTCTTGGTGAAGCTTTCCTTTATTTACCACAGACAGTATAACACTATTTCCCCAGTGTCTTGGTGACGCTTCCCTTTATTTACCATAGACAGTATACCACTTTCCCCCCAGTGTCTTGGTGATGCTTTCCTTTATTTACCACACCCAGTATAACACTATTTCCCCAGTGTCTTGGTGATGCTTTCCTTTATTTACCACAGACAGAATAACACTATTTCCCCAGTGTCTTGGTGATGCTTTCCTTTATTTACCAAAGACAGTATAACACTATTTCCCCAGTGTCTTGGTGACGATTCCCTTTATTTACCATAGACAGTATAACACTTTTCCCCCAGTGTCTTGGTGATGCTTTCCTTTATTTACCACAGACAGTATAACACTATTTCCCCGGTGTCTTGGTGATGCTTTCCTTTATTTACCACAGACAGTATAACACTATTTCCCCAGTGTCTTGGTGACGCTTTCCTCTATTTACCACAGACAGAATAACACTATTTCCCCAGTGTCTTGGTGATGCTTTCCTTTATTTACCACAGACAGTATAACACTATTTCCCCAGTGTCTCGGTGATGCTTCCCTTTATTTACCATAGACAGTGTAACACTTTTCCCCCAGTGTCTTGGTGACGCTTTCCTCTATTTACCACAGACAGAATAACACCATTCCCCCAGTGTCTTGGTGATGCTTTCCTTTATTTACCACAGACAGTATAACACTATTTCCCCAGTGTCTTGGTGACGCTTCCCTTTATTTACCACAGACAGTATAACACTTTTCCCCCAGTGTCTTGGTGACGCTTTCCTCTATTTACCACAGACAGTAGTCTTTAGCAAGATGAAAAACATTCTGACCAATAAAAAGATGTCAATTGAAACGAGAAAAAGAGTGTTGAGGGGATACATAGAGTCTGTTATTTTGTATGGATGTGAAACTTTGACAATGAGCAGTCAAGCTGAAAAGCATCTGATGGCTGCAGAAATGTGGTTTCTGAGGAAAATGCAAAGAACACCATGGACAGACAGAAAAACCAATGACCAAGTACTACAGGAGACAAATGAACATGGTAAACTGATTAGAGAAATTAGACGTAGACAGTCAACATTTTTTGGACATGTTATGAGAAGAAATGGATTGGAGAACTTAGTGACAACTGGCAAGATCGAAGGGAACAGACCAAGAGGAAGACCGAGAGGAAAATACCTGGATGGCTTGGCCACATGGCATGGACGAGACAGGAACACTGAGCTGATCCACGACACTGGTGATCGAGTGAAATGGCGAGTCATGACCGCCCACGCTTTCCGGCATGGCACATGATTGATTGATTGATTGATTGATAACATTATTTCCCCAGTGTCTTGGTGATGTTTCCTTCTATTTACCACACACAGTATAAAACTATTTTCCCAGTTTCTTGTTGAAGCTTCCCCTTATTTACCATACACAGTATAACATTATTTCCCCATTGTCTAGGTGACGCTTCCCTCTATTTACAACACAGAGTATAACACTTTTCCCCCAGTGTCTTGGTAATGCTTTCCTCTATTTACTACAGGCAGTATAACACTTTCCCCCCAGTGTCTTGGTGATGTTTCCCTATATTTACCACAGACAGTATAACACTGTTTCCCCAGTGTCTTGGTGATGTTTCCCTATATTTACCACAGACAGTATAACACTTTTCCCCCAGTGTCTTGGTGACGCTTTCCTCTATTTACCACAGACAGTATAACACTATTCCCCCAGTGTCTTGGTGATGGTTCCCTCTATTTACCACAGACAGTATAACACTATTCCCCCAGTGTCTTGGTGATGGTTCCCTCTATTTACCACAGACAGTATAACACTTTTCCCCCAGTGTCTTGGTGACGCTTTCCCCTATTTACCACAGACAGTATAACACTATTTCCCTAGTGTCTTGGTGATGTATCCTTCTATTTACCACAGACAGTATAACACTATTTCCCCAGTGTCTTGGTGATGTATCCTTCTATTTACCACAGACAGTATAACACTATTTCCTCAGTGTCTTGGTGATGTTTCCTTCTATTTACCACAGACAGTATATCACTATTTCCCCAGTGTCTTGTGATGTTTCCTTCTATTTACCACAGGCAGTATAACACTATTTCCCCAGTGTCTTGGTGACGCTTTCCTCTATTTACCACAGACAGTATAACACTATTTCCCCAGTGTCTTGGTGACGCTTTTCTCTATTTACCACAGACAGTATAACACTATTTACCCAATGTCTTGGTGACGCGTCCCTCTATTTACCACAGAGAGTATAACACTATTTCCCCCAGTGTCTTTGTGACGCTTTCCTCTATTTACCACACACAGTATAACACTATTTCCCGTGTCTTGGTGACGCTTTCCTCTATTTACCACAGACAGTATAACACTATTTCCCCAGTGTCTTGGTGACGCTTTTCTCTATTTACCACAGACAGTATAACACTATTTACCCAGTGTCTTGGTGACGCTTCCCTTTATTTACCACAGACAGTATAACACTATTTCCCTCAGTGTCTTGGTGACGCTTTCCTCTATTTACCACAGACAGTAGCCTTTAGCAAGATGAAAAACATTCTGACCAATAAAAAGATGTCAATTGAAACGAGAAAAAGAGTGTTGAGGGGATACATAGAGTCTGTTATTTTGTATGGATGTGAAACTTGGACAATGAGCAGTCAAGCTGAAAAGCATCTGATGGCTGCAGAAATGTAGTTTCTGAGGAAAATGCAAAGAACACCATGGACTGACAGAAAAACCAATGACCAAGTACTACAGGAGACAAATGAACATGGTAAACTGATTAGAGAAATTAGACGTAGACAGTCAACATTTTTTGGACATGTTATGAGAAGAAATGGATTGGAGAACTTAGTGACAACTGGCAAGATCGAAGGGAACAGACCAAGAGGAAGACCGAGAGGAAAATACCTGGATGGCTTGGCCACATGGCATGGACGAGACAGGAACACTGAGCTGATCCACGACACTGGTGATCGAGTGAAATGGCGAGTCATGACCGCCCACGCTTTCCGGCATGGCACATGATTGATTGATTGATTGATTGATAACACTATTTCCCCAGTGTCTTGGTGATGTTTCCTTCTATTTACAACACACAGTATAACACTATTTCCCCAGTGTCTTGGTGACGCTTTCCTCTATTTACAACAGACAGTATAACGCTATTTCCCCAGTGTCTTGGTGACGCTTTCCTCTATTTACAACAGACAGTATAACGCTATTTCCCCAGTGTCTTGGTGACGCTTCCCTTTATTTACCAAAGACAGTATAACACTATTTCCCAGTGTCTTGGTGACGATTCCCTTTATTTACCACAGACAGTATAACACTATTTCCCCAGTGTCTTGGTGATGTATCCTTCTATTTACCACAGACAGTATAACACTATTTCCTCAGTGTCTTGGTGATGTTTCCTTCTATTTACCACAGACAGTATAACACTATTTCCCCAGTGTCTTGGTGATGTTTCCTTCTATTTACCACAGACATTATAACACAATTTCCCGAGTGTCTTGGTGATGTTTCCTTCTATTTACCACAGACAGTATAACACTATTTTCCCAGTGTCTTGGTGACGCTTCCCTTTATTTACCACAGACAGTATAACACTATTTCCCCAGTGTCTTGGTGACGCTTTTCTCTATTTACCACAGACAGTATAACACTATTTCCCCAGTGTCTTGGTGACGCTTCCCTTTATTTACCACAGACAGTATAACACTATTTCCCCAGTGTCTTGGTGATGTATCCTTCTATTTACCACAGACAGTATAACACTATTTCCTCAGAGTCTTGGTGATGTTTCCTTCTATTTACCACAGACAGTATAACACTATTTCCCCAGTGTCTTGGTGATGTTTCCTTCTATTTACCACAGACAGTATAACACTATTTCCCCAGTGTCTTGGTGATGTATCCTTCTATTTACCACAGACAGTATAACACTATTTCCCCAGTGTCTTGGTGACGCTTTTCTCTATTTACCACAGACAGTATAACACTATTTCCCCAGTGTCTTGGTGACGCTTCCCTTTATTTACCACAGACAGTATAACACTATTTCCCCAGGGTCTTGGTGACGCTTTCCTCTATTTACAACAGACAGTATAACGCTATTTCCCTAGTGTCTTGGTGACGCTTCCCTTTATTTACCACACACAGTATAACACTATTTCCCCAGTGTCTTGGTGACGCTTTCCTCTATTTACAACAGACAGTATAACGCTATTTCCCTAGTGTCTTGGTGACGCTTCCCTTTATTTACCAAAGACAGTATAACACGATTTCCCAGTGTCTTGGTGACGCGTCCCTTTATTTACCAAAGACAGTATAACACTATTTCCCAGTGTCTTGGTGACGCTTTCCTCTATTTATCACAGACAGTATAACACTATTTCCCCAGTGTCTTGGTGATGTTTCCTTCTATTTACCACAGACAGTATAACACTATTTCCCCAGTGTCTTGGTGACGCTTTCCTCTATTTACCACAGACAGTATAACACTATTTCCCCAGTGTCTTGGTGACGCTTTCCTCTATTTATCACAGACAGTATAACACTATTTCCCCAGTGTCTTGGGGATGTTTCCTTCTATTTACCACAGACAGTATAACACTATTTCCCCAGTGTCTTGGTGACGCTTTCCTCTATTTACCACAGACAGTATAACACTATTTCCCCAGTGTCTTGGTGACGCTTTTCTCTATTTAGCACAGACAGTATAACACTATTTCCCCAGTGTCTTGGTGACGCTTCCCTTTATTTACCACAGACAGTATAACACTATTTCCCCAGTGTCTTGGTGACGCTTCCCTTTATTTACCACAGACAGTATAACACTATTTCCCCAGTGTCTTGGTGACGATTCCCTTTATTTACCACAGACAGTATAACACTATTTCCCCAGTGTCTTGGTGATGTATCCTTCTATTTACCACAGACAGTATAACACTATTTCCTCAGTGTCTTGGTGATGTTTCCTTCTATTTACCACAGACAGTATAACACTATTTCCCCAGTGTCTTGGTGATGTTTCCTTCTATTTACCACAGACAGTATAACACTATTTCCCCAGTGTCTTGGTGACGCTTTTCTCTATTTACCACAGACAGTATAACACTATTTCCCCAGTGTCTTGGTGACGCTTCCCTTTATTTACCACAGACAGTAGAACACTATTTCCCCAGTGTCTTGGTGACGCTTCCCTTTATTTACCACAGACAGTATAACACTATTTCCCCAGTGTCTTGGTGACGATTCCCTTTATTTACCACAGACAGTATAACACTATTTCCCCAGTGTCTTGGTGATGTATCCTTCTATTTACCACAGACAGTATAACACTATTTCCTCAGTGTCTTTGTGATGTTTCCTTCTATTTACCACAGACAGTATAACACTATTTCCCCAGTGTCTTGGTGACGCTTCCCTTTATTTACCACAGACAGTATAACACTATTTCCCCAGTGTCTTGGTGACGCTTCCCTTTATTTACCACAGACAGTATAACACTATTTCCTCAGTGTCTTGGTGATGTTTCCTTCTATTTACCACAGACAGTATAACACTATTTCCCCAGTGTCTTGGTGACGATTCCCTTTATTTACCACAGACAGTATAACACTATTTCCTCAGTGTCTTGGTGATGTTTCCTTCTATTTACCACAGACAGTATAACACTATTTCCTCAGTGTCTTGGTGACGATTCCCTTTATTTACCACAGACATTATAACACAATTTCCCCAGTGTCTTGGTGATGTTTCCTTCTATTTACCACAGACAGTATAACACTATTTTCCCAGTGTCTTGGTGACGCTTCCCTTTATTTACCACAGACAGTATAACACTATTTCCCCAGTGTCTTGGTGACGCTTTTCTCTATTTACCACAGACAGTATAACACTATTTCCCCAGTGTCTTGGTGATGTTTCCTTCTATTTACCACAGACAGTATAACACTATTTTCCCAGTGTCTTGGTGACGCTTCCCTTTATTTACCACAGACAGTATAACACTATTTCCCCAGTGTCTTGGTGATGTATCCTTCTATTTACCACAGACAGTATAACACTATTTCCTCAGTGTCTTGGTGATGTTTCCTTCTATTTACCACAGACAGTATAACACTATTTCCCCAGTGTCTTGGTGATGTTTCCTTCTATTTACCACAGACAGTATAACACTATTTCCCCAGTGTCTTGGTGATGTATCCTTCTATTTACCACAGACAGTATAACACTATTTCCCCAGTGTCTTGGTGACGCTTTTCTCTATTTACCACAGACAGTATAACACTATTTCCCCAGTGTCTTGGTGACGCTTCCCTTTATTTACCACAGACAGTATAACACTATTTCCCCAGGGTCTTGGTGACGCTTTCCTCTATTTACAACAGACAGTATAACGCTATTTCCCTAGTGTCTTGGTGACGCTTCCCTTTATTTACCACACACAGTATAACACTATTTCCCCAGTGTCTTGGTGACGCTTTCCTCTATTTACAACAGACAGTATAACGCTATTTCCCTAGTGTCTTGGTGACGCTTCCCTTTATTTACCAAAGACAGTATAACACTATTTCCCAGTGTCTTGGTGGCGCTTCCCTTTATTTACCACAGACAGTATAACGCTATTTCCCCAGTGTCTTGGTGACGCTTTTCTCTATTTAGCACAGACAGTATAACACTATTTCCCCAGTGTCTTGGTGACGCTTCCCTTTATTTACCACAGACAGTATAACACTATTTCCCCAGTGTCTTGGTGACGATTCCCTTTATTTACCACAGACAGTATAACACTATTTCCCCAGTGTCTTGGTGATGTATCCTTCTATTTACCACAGACAGTATAACACTATTTCCTCAGTGTCTTGGTGATGTTTCCTTCTATTTACCACAGACAGTATAACACTATTTCCCCAGTGTCTTGGTGATGTTTCCTTCTATTTACCACAGACAGTATAACACTATTTCCCCAGTGTCTTGGTGACGCTTTTCTCTATTTACCACAGACAGTATAACACTATTTCCCCAGTGTCTTGGTGACGCTTCCCTTTATTTACCACAGACAGTAGAACACTATTTCCCCAGTGTCTTGGTGACGCTTCCCTTTATTTACCACAGACAGTATAACACTATTTCCCCAGTGTCTTGGTGACGATTCCCTTTATTTACCACAGACAGTATAACACTATTTCCCCAGTGTCTTGGTGATGTATCCTTCTATTTACCACAGACAGTATAACACTATTTCCTCAGTGTCTTGGTGATGTTTCCTTCTATTTACCACAGACAGTATAACACTATTTCCCCAGTGTCTTGGTGACGCTTCCCTTTATTTACCACAGACAGTATAACACTATTTCCCCAGTGTCTTGGTGATGTATCCTTCTATTTACCACAGACAGTATAACACTATTTCCTCAGTGTCTTGGTGATGTTTCCTTCTATTTACCACAGACAGTATAACACTATTTCCCCAGTGTCTTGGTGACGATTCCCTTTATTTACCACAGACAGTATAACACTATTTCCCCAGTGTCTTGGTGATGTATCCTTCTATTTACCACAGACAGTATAACACTATTTCCTCAGTGTCTTGGTGATGTTTCCTTCTATTTACCACAGACAGTATAACACTATTTCCCCAGTGTCTTGGTGATGTTTCCTTCTATTTACCACAGACAGTATAACACTATTTCCCCAGTGTCTTGGTGACGCTTTTCTCTATTTACCACAGACAGTATAACACTATTTCCCCAGTGTCTTGGTGACGCTTCCCTTTATTTACCACAGACAGTATAACACTATTTCCCCAGTGTCTTGGTGACGCTTCCCTTTATTTACCACAGACAGTATAACACTATTTCCCCAGTGTCTTGGTGACGATTCCCTTTATTTACCACAGACAGTATAACACTATTTCCCCAGTGTCTTGGTGATGTATCCTTCTATTTACCACAGACAGTATAACACTATTTAGTCAGTGTCTTGGTGATGTTTCCTTCTATTTACCACAGACAGTATAACACTATTTCCCCAGTGTCTTGGTGATGTTTCCTTCTATTTACCACAGACATTATAACACAATTTCCCCAGTGTCTTGGTGATGTTTCCTTCTATTTACCACAGACAGTATAACACTATTTTCCCAGTGTCTTGGTGACGCTTCCCTTTATTTACCACAGACAGTATAACACTATTTCCCCAGTGTCTTGGTGACGCTTTTCTCTATTTACCACAGACAGTATAACACTATTTCCCCAGTGTCTTGGTGATTTTTCCTTCTATTTACCACAGACAGTATAACACTATTTTCCCAGTGTCTTGGTGACGCTTCCCTTTATTTACCACAGACAGTATAACACTATTTCCCCAGTGTCTTGGTGATGTATCCTTCTATTTACCACAGACAGTATAACACTATTTCCTCAGTGTCTTGGTGATGTTTCCTTCTATTTACCACAGACAGTATAACACTATTTCCCCAGTGTCTTGGTGATGTTTCCTTCTATTTACCACAGACAGTATAACACTATTTCCCCAGTGTCTTGGTGATGTATCCTTCTATTTACCACAGACAGTATAACACTATTTCCCCAGTGTCTTGGTGACGCTTTTCTCTATTTACCACAGACAGTATAACACTATTTCCCCAGTGTCTTGGTGACGCTTCCCTTTATTTACCACAGACAGTATAACACTATTTCCCCAGGGTCTTGGTGACGCTTTCCTCTATTTACAACAGACAGTATAACGCTATTTCCCTAGTGTCTTGGTGACGCTTCCCTTTATTTACCACACACAGTATAACACTATTTCCCCAGTGTCTTGGTGACGCTTTCCTCTATTTACAACAGACAGTATAACGCTATTTCCCTAGTGTCTTGGTGACGCTTCCCTTTATTTACCAAAGACAGTATAACACTATTTCCCAGTGTCTTGGTGGCGCTTCCCTTTATTTACCACAGACAGTATAACGCGATTTCCCCAGTGTCTTGGTGACGATTCCCTTTATTTACCACAGACAGTATAACACTATTTCCCCAGTGTCTTGGTGACGCTTCCCTTTATTTACCACAGACAGTATAACACTATTTCCCCAGTGTCTTGGTGACGATTCCCTTTATTTACCACAGACAGTATAACACTATTTCCCCAGTGTCTTGGTGATGTTTCCTTCTATTTACCACAGACAGTATAACACTATTTCCCCAGTGTCTTGGTGACGCTTTTCTCTATTTACCACAGACAGTATAACACTATTTCCCCAGTGTCTTGGTGACGCTTCCCTTTATTTACCACAGACAGTATAACACTATTTCCCCAGTGTCTTGGTGACGCTTCCCTTTATTTACCACAGACAGTATAACACTATTTCCCCAGTGTCTTGGTGACGATTCCCTTTATTTACCACAGACAGTATAACACTATTTCCCCAGTGTCTTGGTGATGTATCCTTCTATTTACCACAGTCAGTATAACACTATTTCCTCAGTGTCTTGGTGATGTTTCCTTCTATTTACCACAGACAGTATAACACTATTTCCCCAGTGTCTTGGTGATGTTTCCTTCTATTTACCACAGACAGTATAACACTATTTCCCCAGTGTCTTGGTGATGTTTCCTTCTATTTACCACAGACAGTATAACACTATTTTCCCAGTGTCTTGGTGACGCTTCCCTTTATTTACCACAGACAGTATAACACTATTTCCCCAGTGTCTTGGTGACTCTTTTCTCTATTTACCACAGACAGTATAACACTATTTCCCCAGTGTCTTGGTGATGTTTCCTTCTATTTACCACAGACAGTATAACACTATTTCCCCAGTGTCTTGGTGACGCTTCCCTTTATTTACCACAGACAGTATAACACTATTTCCCCAGGGTCTTGGTGACGCTTCCCTTTATTTACCACAGACAGTATAACACTATTTCCCCAGTGTCTTGGTGACGCTTCCCTTTATTTACCACAGACAGTATAACACTATTTCCCCAGTGTCTTGGTGACGCTTCCCTTTATTTACCACAGACAGTATAACACTATTTCCCCAGTGTCTTGGTGATGCTTTCCTCTATTTATCACAGAGAGTATAACACTATTTCCCCAGTGTCTTGGTGACGCTTTCCTCTATTTACCACAGACAGTATAACACTATTTCCTCAGTGTCTTGGTGATGTTTCCTTCTATTTACCACAGACAGTATAACACTATTTCCCCAGTGTCTTGGTGATGTTTCCTTCTATTTACCACAGACAGTATAACACTATTTCCCCAGTGTCTTGGTGATGTTTCCTTCTATTTACCACAGACAGTATAACACTATTTCCCCAGTGTCTTGGAGATGTATCCTTCTATTTACCACAGACAGTATAACACTATTTCCCCAGTGTCTTGGTGACGCTTTTCTCTATTTACCACAGACAGTATAACACTATTTCCCCAGTGTCTTGGTGACGCTTCCCTTTATTTACCACAGACAGTATAACACTATTTCCCCAGGGTCTTGGTGACGCTTTCCTCTATTTACAACAGACAGTATAACGCTATTTCCCTAGTGTCTTGGTGACGCTTCCCTTTATTTACCAAAGACAGTATAACGCTATTTCCCTAGTGTCTTGGTGACCCTTCCCTTTATTTACCAAAGACAGTATAACACTATTTCCCCAGTGTCTTGGTGACGCTTCCCTTTATTTACCACAGACAGTATAACACTATTTCCCCAGGGTCTTGGTGACGCTTTCCTCTATTTACAACAGACAGTATAACGCTATTTCCCTAGTGTCTTGGTGACGCTTCCCTTTATTTACCAAAGACAGTATAACACTATTTCCCAGTGTCTTGGTGACGCTTCCCTTTATTTACCAAAGACAGTATAACACTATTTCCCAGTGTCTTGGTGACGCTTCCCTTTATTTACCAAAGACAGTATAACACTATTTCCCAGTGTCTTGGTGACGCTTTCCTCTATTTACAACAGACAGTATAACGCTATTTCCCTAGTGTCTTGGTGACGCTTCCCTTTATTTACCAAAGACAGTATAACACTATTTCCCAGTGTCTTGGTGACGCGTCCCTTTATTTACCACAGACAGTATAACACGATTTCCCAGTGTCTTGGTGACGCGTCCCTTTATTTACCAAAGACAGTATAACACTATTTCCCCAGTGTCTTGGTGATGTATCCTTCTATTTACCACAGACAGTATAACACTATTTCCTCAGTGTCTTGGTGATGTTTCCTTCTATTTACCACAGACAGTATAACACTATTTCCCCAGTGTCTTGGTGATGTATCCTTCTATTTACCACAGACAGTATAACACTATTTTCCCAGTGTCTTGGTGACGCTTCCCTTTATTTACCGCACACAGTATAACACTATTTTCCCAGTGTCTTGTTGAAGCTTCCCCTTATTTACCATACACAGTATAACATTATTTCCCCATTGTCTAGGTGACGCTTCCCTCTATTTACAACACAGAGTATAACACTTTTCCCCCAGTGTCTTGGTAATGCTTTCCTCTATTTACTACAGGCAGTATAACACTTTCCCCCCAGTGTCTTGGTGATGGTTCCCTCTATTTACCACAGACAGTATAACACTATTCCCCCAGTGTCTTGGTAATGCTTTCCTCTATTTACCACAGACAGTATAACACTATTCCCCCAGTGTCTTGGTGATGGTTCCCTCTATTTACCACAGACAGTATAACACTATTCCCCCAGTGTCTTGGTGATGGTTCCCTCTATTTACCACAGACAGTATAACACTGTTTCCCCAGTGTCTTGGTGATGTTTCCCTATATTTACCACAGACAGTATAACACTTTTTCCCCAGTGTCTTGGTGACGCTTTCCCCTATTTACCACAGACAGTATAACACTATTTCCCTAGTGTCTTGGTGATGTATCCTTCTATTTACCACAGACAGTATAACACTATTTCCTCAGTGTCTTGGTGATGCTTTCCCCTATTTACCACAGACAGTATAACACTATTTCCCCCAGTGTCTTGGTGACGCTTTCCTCTATTTACCACAGCCAGTATAACACTTTTTCCCCAGTGTCTTGGTGATGTATCCTTCTATTTACCACAGACAGTATAACACTATTTCCCCAGTGTCTTGGTGATGTTTCCCTCTATTTACCACAGACAGTATAACACTATTTCCCCAGTGTCTTGTGATGTTTCCTTCTATTTACCACAGGCAGTATAACACTATTTCCCCCAGTGTCTTGGTGACGCGTCCCTCTATTTACCACAGACAGTATAACACTGTTTCCCCAGTCTCTCACAGTGACATATAACACAATTGCTGGAGCTGAGATGAGTTAAGTCTAGAACAGACATCACAGCACTAGGGACTTTCCCATACGTGCTCCGTCCTCATCTTCAACAGTCAGCGAAGAGTCATAACACTAATGATACTAGTAGCAGTCTAATTATGTGTCTGTCTGGCCTTTCCTCGAAATCCTGAGTGTCGGCCAGATTCTCTAGTCACTCTCGGCATGACCATTCTTTCCAGGCCGTGATAAAGTATACTGAAGATTAAACGACTATTTCTGGAATGAAGTTTTACGAAATGAACATTTTCTCTGGGCACTGGGGGTGAAGTCCCAGTACTGCCCTGCACACTCCTCTAGTTTCTGGGCTTGGAGGGGAAAGTAGGGTTCTGCTAGACGTGAAGTGCCAGTTCAGTCCTGCACACTCCTCTAGTTTCTGGGCTTGGAGGGGAAAGTAGGGTTCTGCTAGACAGCTCCCGTGGAGATGGTACTCTGGGGCCGTGTCGGGAGAGTAGTCCCTGCAGCAGACTCATTCCAAAATCGCCAGCCCTTTTAACTGGTTCAGTGGCAAACAAAAATTAGGTATGGACCAAACTTGGCGCAAAATAAAATAAACAAGTATTATAATATAAATGTCCGTTTGCTGAGTGTTGAAACTGCGGAAGATATCACGAAACAAATACGTTTATTACACCATGACACTATTATGGCGATATATCGTCCTTCTGTCCAATAGGGGGTCACATTTGGCGATATATTATCCTTCTGTCCTGAATTAGTTAAAGGCTTAGACCAATGCCAATGTAGAGTTAGTTGCATATCCTTTACAGGACGTCGCAATCAACTCCATCAATTTTAAGTTTATGATTTATTGGCAATTTTACGTTCAGTTTGCAAACTACCTTCTGCAAAACTTGTCAAAAAATCTTAACAACCATGATTTTGGATAATTAATTACCAACACTGTCTACACACTGAAAGAAATTTAAAGACGAATATCTATTGCTCTTCAAAAACGAAATCAACTGAATAAACTGTGTGATGGGACAGATAAAACTACAAAGATTAGATTTTTAAGAGCATGCAACTATTCCAATGCAACATATGCATGTGAAACCTGGACACTTACCAAACAAGCTGAACAGAGCATATATGCCTTTGAGTATAAATGTTATAGACGGGTTCTAAGAATATCTTGGGTAAAGAAAAGAACATACGACATGTGTTGCATATTGAAGAAGATTGGCCACTAAAAACGATAAAACAAAGAAAACTGAAATATGTTGGTCACTTGAAACGTCATGAAAGTTTGGAGAGAACAATAAAGGAGGGCGATATGCCCGAAAGCCGGTCTCCCCGGTCTAGGCGTTACACGACTTTCTCCGTAATCCCGTATATTCTAGTGAGTAACGTGACGTGTGCGAGAATCGGTAGGGATTCTCTTCGCGTCGGTAACTTACGGGGTATGTGAACCGGTCGCTCAGAAAGCAATGGCAAACTACTGAGCGTAATTTTGCTAAGAAATGAACAATCATCTGAAAGATGCTGATGTTGGCAGCGATGTCCCGTAAAGGATATGCGGAAAAAAAAATATTACCGAGAAAAGAGGAAGAGAAAGGCCAAAGAGAAGATGGGTACAGGACGTGGCAGATCATCTCTAGATGAGTATATCGGACGCGCGATATCTTGCTTATGATCGAGAAGTTTTCCGGAAAAAACCAGCGCAAGGCGGTCTGCTGCCAAATCGCCAGCAGCTGTGTTACGAACGCGGTATGCGGGATTACCAACTGTGTTCGTAACCGTTTTTCCGCAACTCCGGCTGCCAACGCATTTGACTTCAAAGGTTAAAACTCACAGCCTTTCACCGAATTAAGCAGCCCGCTATAAATCGAACACCCGCGGTAAATTATTCCCTTCAGGGCGAATATTTTTCAATGAGAACGAAGGAAGAGACCAAAAGAATAGAGGCAGATAAATTCTGACGCCTTCTGCCCTTTTCCGACACAATCTTTCTGCTCCAGTAGACACCTGATTATTCACGTGCGATGGGCCTGTAGTGTGGTCTCACCACTTCTAAGATCAACCCGTCTCTTCTCTCTAATCTGCGAATTTCAGTCTCGGAATGCAAACTGGCAGGCGCGGAATAATTGGCTTGGCATTTTTTAATAGGAACTATTGACCGCTCTTTCTGGCTACAGGAAATACGTTCGTAGGTGACTAATGGACATTCATAGCGGACAAAAGAGAGAAATTGATGTAGTTTGGTCTTGGTGTTAAGAATCGACGTTGTAGAACTTCGGACAAATCTACTGATGATCCGTCTAATTCAACATATATTGTAAGGTGTGGATTCTGTATGTAACACAATAGTGAACAGACGGCGGATTCGTGTCCTTATATTCACTTCCTTGCTGGAGCCACGAGCATATGCAAAACCAGACATCTATAAATATATTGCTGCATACGTTATTATTGTCTGCACCGTGATGTCACGTGCTCAACACTCATGACCTCCTTAACAACAATATTGAGAGGTTGCAAGACAATGGCATGGTTATTGTAATTTCTATCACAATTGTTAGGTTTTCATTTGAAGTCAGCCAGTATGTTGTTTCATCTGTCATTGTTAGTTAGTTAGTTGAGGTTCCAACTTCACGGCAACGGGTCGTCTCCATTATGCTACGTTCCTGTGCCAGTGAATATCACACAAAATGCTCCCCACTGTCCAATGTGAAAAATGGAATAGGCAGGAGTCTCGGCAATCCAACAGCCCGCACAGGTACACTGTACATAATGCTGCCACCAGAATGCCAACACAAAAGTCGTCCACGAAAACGACAGTTCATCGTCAATGGACTCGGCAGTCACCAGAAAGACCTCATTGACCCGGGTTTTCTCACATGGCTCGGTCTTTTACCGCAGGGTGACCCGCCGAAAGGGTCGCACAAAGCACGAACTCCGCAGCTTCAGCGCCGACTCCCAGGAGTCTCCTGAAAAATGCACTCGTGAACCGAACAGGCAAATCAGTCAATTCAGCAACAGCCGGTAGCCATTGTTCCGAACATGCAGGTCACTGTACAGGACATGTAAAAGCATTCCACGCGAATTTCACAGCTCACAGTGTCGCCCACGCACTCACTCAGTAGCAGGGCGACGGAAACATGTACCACTAGTCCAACATGAAGAAAATGCGATTGCAAACCTAGCCACAAGCATAAACACGTCGCAGGCCCCAACTGTTCAATGAAGTCTCCGCTAGATTTAAATGCAATGTTGTTGTTGATGTTATTGTTGTTGTTGTCTTTTAGTTATGACGCTAAGCGTCGTGGGGAGAGATTAGTGAAGTTTCAACGTCGGTGACTGGCGCCTTTCCTCCAGTTTCCTCCATAATTCACGAGCAGTAATTTTCTAGGCTCAAGTATTTTCCCTGTCGGTTTGCTAGACCTGTCATGGGTTCCTGACCTACTTACATATATGCTTGGTTTATGTTCATGCTACATTGTGAACTTAACTGTAAGTCTAATTAATCCAAAATGCTAACACTCCATATATCACTAATATACAGAAATATGGGTGAACCATTTAGAATATTAAAATAGCATCATAAATAAATATAAAGTTATTGATCAACACTTATAGAAGTAGTGAAAATAAGTAGAGAACAGAGGACAT
>OY992878.1:163151852-163159352 GCA_963921405.1 Cepaea hortensis
CAGCTAGGGACAGGAAACAGTCCATCTGTCAATTAGAGTTTCCCGACATCAAACAGAAATGGCAGCGGTGATTGTCACCAGTCGACAGAAGATTGACGGCTTGTTATTGGCAACTGTTGTTGGGAGTATACAGGAACTCACTGGCTTGTTTTGGGAATCTAAACAACTGATGACAACTCTGACATTTTTGGAGCCAGGGAAAATAGATTCCTGATAATGGATGATATGCCCAAATAACACCTGCAGGACATCAATCATGTCACGTGACCAATTTTAGGGGTTTGGCAGAAAACCATGATTGGAGAGGACAGTTGAACTCAAACCTTGGATTTTAGCGGACGGGCTTTGGCACTGCGGTTCTATTGGAATAATGTCTACCATGTGCTTATTAGTGGATTTAATGGTTCACGTGCCTGTCATGGCAATTTGTAGATGTGATTTGTTAGACTGCAGTGTTGCCTAAGGTAGTATACTTTGTAATTAGTCCTAATTAATTTAGGCGGTAGCATGGTGAAAACTAGTTAGAGTAGAATAGTGATATTGGCTCTGCTAGGGTGAATAGAATACTGAGGTTGCCCTCTGTTTATTGGTCTTTCCTTGTCATAGCCTGATTCGGACGTAGGTGAGAAGCTATAAGGCTCTCTGACAGAGTAGTTAGCTGTAAAATAACAGAGCAGGGTAATAAGCATACACCCAGCCGGTAGGATCAGTGACTAGTGCTCTCACATGATGTGTTGTTGGTTTTCCCACAGGTTCCCCACCAGTTACTAGGAAACTCAACACTGGTTTTGAAGAAGTGCACTCCAATTGGACGATCACCAGTTGAACTCTAAAATGATTCTTACGGAAGAAAGATGGTATATGTTTACGCTGGACTCATACTCAGAAGGGTTCACCATGGCATGGCCCAGAAGAGCCAGCCAATATAACGACTCCTGCGTGATATGGTTCACATAGGATGGGTGATGATTGTTGATATATCACACATCAGACAAACATTGTTTAAGGAACGAGAACATTAACGGATAAGTCACATCGTGTGCTAGATTCCAGTGTAATATTACATATGACATATACTTGAACCTTTATGAACACTAGTTAGGATCAAGTGTAGAAACATTAACAGTAAAACCTAAATACACTACAAAGGATTTGTGCATTCTTTAGGACCGATAGGAACTTACAAAGTTAGTTTGCAACCAGTCCGTAATCAATCTGTACTTACAAACAGTATCTATTTCGGATGATCATGAAGATGGATTACCAGGTGGCTACCGATGACAGTCAGTATCCGGCAAGAGGGTTTCGACACTGGGTGAGGTGCACTGGTTATGATTTAATGTGCTGTGGTGTGCCCTTGCAGTGAAGAAACTATGCTATTATCTGAAAGTCCGATCATACACACATTATAGAACACATCACACATTTTCTTCGCATACACGCCTTGCGCACATTACACATTTTTCTTTTAATAAATTAATCTTTATTAATTTTTAGAAGCAAGAGTTGTTGAATATGTTGCGTTGGGGAAGTATGAGAGGGGAGCATAGTACGACAGTGAGAGAGTGACAGGGAAAGGTGTCCATAGGCTGATGGAGTGTGTTGGACGGAAGCTGGTGGATTCTCCAAGATATTGATAAGGAAAAAAATATTATAATGTGGGTGTTGACTCTCCTCACTCCAGGGACGACACTTTAAAGGAGGACACGACAACTTCATTGCCCCGGGATTTATCCCATATGGCTCGGTCCCTTTCTGCAGGGCGCCCCGTTGTAAGCATCGCACAAAGCATGAACACCGTCACTCCAGCGACGACCCACAAGAGATCCACCGAGAAAATGCACTCATGAACCAAAAAGGCAATCCAGTCAATTCCAAGCACCAGGCTGACCGTCATCGTTCCAAACATGCAGTTTACGCCACAACAACTGCGGACAAATGTAAAAACATTCCAAACGAAATTTCACAGCTCACAGTGTCGCGCCACGCACTCGACTCAATAGCAGGGCGACGGAGCCATGCACTACCAGTCCAACATAAGCAAACCGTAGCCAGAAGCATAAACACTCCAGAGGCTTAACAGTTCAAGTGCTTCTCCGCCATGTTGGGGACCGGAAGTCACCTATACTTTTGTATGGATGTGAAGCGTGGACAATGAGCAGTCAAGCTGAAAAAAAAAAAAAAAAACATCTGATGGCTGTGGAAATGTGGTTTCTGAGAAAGATGCAATGAGTACCATGGACAAACAGAAAAACCAATGACCAAGTCCCACAAGAAACAAATAAAAATCGGAAACTGATTAGAGAGATTAGACTTCGAGACAAGAACAAAGAGCTGATACACGACTATGGTGATCGTGTGAGATTGCCAAACATGATCTCCAACGCTTTTCGGCGTGGCACATTATCTGTTCTGTTTTCAATTGAATATTTATGATTGTCGTAGTTAATCCTTTATTACTTTAGTGTCGTCCCTGGAGTGAGGGGAATCAACATCCACAATTTTTTAACCCAATATTATTGTCCTAGAGAAACCACCCAGACTCCGTCCACAAAACTCCTTCAGTCTGCAGACACCTCTTTCTTACTCTCACTCACCCCTGGATCATGCCCCCTCTCATTCTTCCCCAACACAACATACTCAACAACTCTAGCTTTAACAAATAAATACAACAATTAATTTATTAAAACAAAGAGTATGTGTGTGAGAGGTGTGTGTGTGTAATGTGTAGAATGTGTGTCGAATATTCTAATGTGTATGTAGAATCAGACCAGTGAATCAGGAGCAAAGTTAGTTACATCACTGTGCTGAGCACACAACAGCACCATGTATTCCGGACAGTGAACCTCACCCAGAAGCTGTTTCTCCGTCCACGTGACGACTTTCTCCGATAACGCTCGAACAAACAGGATGCTGGTCATCAGATAGACACTGTTCGATCTTGGTCTTCACTCTAACAAACACGGTGAAGGAACTCTGTTTAATAATGTTTGTTGACCAGAGAATCTTTCAATTAACTGAAATTTCACTTGGAAAAATCTACTGTTCACAAGTCTCTGATTATAAGATTTTCCCCCTCTTTAACAAACAACCTATTAATGTTTCTAGGTAGATGTATATATATATATATATATATATATATATATATATATATATATATATATATATATATATATATATATATATCTCCTTGGTATATGAGTTATGAATCTTCGGTGATGAAGCTTATCACTCAGTAAACACAACACTTATGTTCATCAAGTCCGGCTCAGCAGAAGCCAGGTTTCTGCAGACCAACTAGGTTCTGAGACCCGTGTAAAAGCCTCTCAGTAACCTCTGTCTTCATTCCGTGAGCCATCATTGTATAAAACTTTGAAACTGCTTCTTCGTAATAAATCATCGCACACTCAAGTGGAACCTGTTGAGTAGAGAACATCATGGTGAGAGCAACTCAATCCTGACCGTAATTAGGTGAGTGTAGGCCAATAGCAGCACTCAGATCTATAACAGAGATCCGATCTCTGTCATACGGCCAACTAGCTCATCACATTGGTCTTAGACATGGCAACACCAGGAAAGAATAAAGGAACGGGTAGAAACCCAGCAGATGCCCTACTGGAAGATCCTACCTTTTCACATTCCCCTCCTCCCTCCCAACCATCCTCAATCTCTCTAATTATTATACCACTACATTGTCCCCAACTCCCTGAGTAAAATGATATATCACACAAGCTAGTTAAAGCCATACAATAGGACACTAGTGCCGACGCTCCTATAATACTTTCTAGCACCGCACTTATAGAACATTCTATCACCGCACCTATAATACATTCTATCATGGCACAGTACTGTACTCTATTCCTAATCATACTCTAAGTTAGATATGATTAATAGAATACCATATGCCTATTCCGGTTGATGATTGAGACTATGCAATCACAGACTGAATCTATGTCCGCCGATACATTATCAACACTTTGACACTATAGTCTCTTTCAATTAACACAACTCGGAATACTGCGCCGATCTTTAACCCTTCAGAATTTTTGGTCGACTCCTCGAACTTGTTTACCGCAACTGCTTTTATATCGGGGCTTGAGTAACGTCACCAAATTGTCTAGACGCAGAGGCGTCGAGAAGTTGTTTTTCTCTTTATTTTTCCCAACTCAATGTGAACATCTGGCTGGTGTCCCCTTTCATCTGGGAAATTGTCTCCTGTCTGTGATCTAGAGAATCTTTTCCACATCACAAGACTCCATCCGACGTCTGGCCAGACATTCCGTCTATCACTCCAAAGGCTGACTCCCGCCTTGTAGACGGATAGCGCCATTGTTCGTCTCGAGCAACAACTTGTTAACAAACTGCCGACCGGGGTTAGACATTTTGATGCGACTTATTTTGTTCCTCAGTCTATACAACATCAAAGGGTTTGCCGATGTTTGTGCAGACGAATGTCTCTTTTTTTTTCATCGATCGAACTATCAAGTTTATTTTTCGTGACAATGATCCAAAGAAAGTCGGCGTGACACAAACAAAAGTGTCCTTTCGGAGGTCGGTCATAAGACACCAGTTTGGGAGTCCGTGTCAATCTTCACGACCCTGTGGCGATTTATTCAAAGAGGGATTTCGTTTGCAACAATCGGCTGTGTATTTGTACATGTTCTTTTTAACGACGGAAATGTCAGTACGTTTTAGCAGGCTATTTGCATAGAGAGTAATGCAAGGCGATCTGGTAGTCAAAATGGAGGATTTTTGTTGATTGTTCTGTCAGGAGATCAAGAGAACTGTGTGTATGTGCAGGTATGGCAGGCGTTTTCGTGCGTTTATTCTTTGTGTTCTTGATCTTCTTGGTCGGGCGCCTGTGGAACCAAGTGGAGAAAGAGGTGGAACAGACTGAGCACCCGTATGTTGAGAGAATGATATGGCAGGGGATAGGCAAGGGCTCTAGATGAACCTCTAGAGAGGGAAGACCAGGAGAACTTTTACCAGATAGCAATTGGAACCATCAGCACTATAACTCTTCGCTGGCTGTTGAGTGAGAGACGGAGCGCGTATAGGAATGTCCTAAGTGCAGTGATGTCATTTCTTAGTTCAACTCAACTCAATTTCTTGGTCCTGTTGTGCAGTGATGTCATTTCTTAGTTCAACTCAACTCAATTTCTTGGTCCTGTTCTGGTTCTTTTTACTTGTGTTTTCATTGTTGTTCCCAAGCTACTCATTCTGTTGCTACCGCTTGCCAACTGTAGAAAAAGTGAGTATCTACACAAATCGAGGATTCATATTTTCAGTGCCGTTAGTTCAAGTAAAGAGTTCTAAATAATACTTGAGAAGGTCTTATCTACTACGACAAGTTAAAAAGTTAGTTGCATATATTTTACAAGACGTCGCGGTCAACCTCATCACTTTTTGGCTGTTCGAGATTTCTGTGCAAGTTTATGTTCAATAGTTTACCTAGCCGGTCTCTCTGGCGAAGGGTTTAATTACGTTGTTCATAATCCCGTATACCCACGAAACACAGCTGTGCGAGATTCGGCAGCGGATCGCATCGCATTGCTTGCGTATGGACAGGCATGTGAGCCGGTCGTTCAGAAAGCAGTGGCAAACTTACAAACTTGCCAAGACATCAACAGCAGCTAAAAAATGCTGGTGTTGACTGCAATGCCCTGTAAATAGGATATGCAAAGAAAGGTTACCATTGCTTTCTGAACTACCGGCATTAATACTTTAAATTATATGAAAACCAGTACCAGGCGGTCAGCTTTCAAATCGCTCGCAGCTGTGTTTCGAGCGTGGTATGCAGGGTTACTAATTATGATGGTAACCCTCTCGCCACATCGTCGCCTACCAAGTTAAGACAATAGCATTCCTGCCCAGATCAAACTATATAAGTTACGTGTGGTGACCAGGGACGCAGAGCTGTTTCCAAGGCACCAGGGCCAGGTTCTGTATTGGCCAAGACCTATTGACGCGTCCTCGCCGTGCGTCCTGGGAACAGGTCCCTTCAGGGTCGTGGCTAACGTAGCAGGATCGCTTATTCTTCCGAAGTCGGAGACTATCTGCCTGCACGGCGAGGAACCACCAGTCTGCACATCAATAAGCCAGACATGGGACAACGGATACCCACGCAAAAAAACATCAGTCCGGTATGACATCACACTGATGTTGGACAACAGGATGTCTTCATCCGAGATACAGGACTTCACGCTGGAGGTCACAGCCAGCGAACGCAAGCAAGCAGCAACTTGTGGTGACCATTCTACATGACCTCATATGAAAAAGAATCACTTTAAAATTAATATCTGACATGTGGCTGATTCGGTCATAGCATTATTGATCTGAGGCTGGGATGGGCCCTAATTATAACTTCTCTCTTGAGGTTGAACGAGGTACAGGTAATGGCAAAATGACGATGACCACTTTCTTGTGTGGGTGTGAGTGTTGGACCACTGCAGAAACAGAAAGGGACAACCGGGCTATTGAATACACATGTTTTAGGAAAATCCAGCGCGTGTGGTATAGATCCGATTATCTTGGATGGAATCTGCCTAGAGGAAGCAGATCCCGTTATCTTGGGTGGAATCTGCCTAGAGGAATGAAAATATTCGATGTGCAATAAGGATGATCTGTCGACTAACCAACTGACCAACCATCTGTCTTAAGGAAGCAGATCCCGTTACATTGGATGGAATCTGTCTAGAGGAAGTAGATCCCGTTAGCTTGGATGGAATCTGTCTAGAGGAAGCAGATCCCGTTAACTTGGATGGAATCTGTCTAGCGAAAGCAAACCTTACACGAGAAGTTGTATCACTGTATGTTTGTTGTGTATACGCTGTCCGGCGGTTAATAGTGTCAGTTCTGTGTTGGTTGACGAGGCCCCTCATTCTCCCATTGTATCTCGTGTCAAGCAGTGCCAATTCTCACTTCCGAGTCTCTCATTCTGGACAACGATGTGGATTCATTGTCGTCTTCCGCTCTCGACATCTTTCCAATGGCATTAGAAACATCGGCACGATCTATGGACTGGCCATCTGTAGGGGATGCAGAGCCAGCAAATTTGCAGCTCGTTCATTTCCCTCAATGCCGGGATGTCCCGGAACAAAGATGAAGGACAACAGACCTCCGCAGCGATTCAGTCCATTTTCTACGCAAAGAACTCACGTCGAGCTTTCAAGCTAATTGCATCACCTTACACACACACATTGGTATACTGTTGTGATTTCAGCCACATGAAAGCCCGTGTTACTGCCATCACCTCCATCGTCATGCTGCTCGTCGTCATAGAATGAGCATCACAGGCATCATCAATGGTTATACCGTCTGAATGTGTCATGGATGCCCACGCATTTCTCAGCTGTTGTCATTTTCTGCTGCAGTCAAGATGTTTCTTCTTCAGAATAAGCATTGGTCTTTCTTAACTTTCTTAAACCTTCTTCTCAGTCTATGATCCCCGTCTCCATGTTTATCTGTCAATATTTACAAGCACCAGTCAACACGAAACAT
>OY992878.1:163164352-163196852 GCA_963921405.1 Cepaea hortensis
GATGAATTGGGTGTTTCGTGGGGGACTGGTGTGTTGACATTCTGGCGGCGGCATTATGCACAGTGTATCTTGCGGGCTGTTGTTTGTCGAGACTCCTGTCTTTTCCACTTTTCACATTGGGCAGTGGGGAGCGTTTTGTGTGATATTCACTGGCACAGGAACTGAGCATAATGGGGACGACCCGTTGCTGTGAAGTTGGAACTGCGACTAACTAACTAACTAACTAACTAACTAACTAACTAACTAACTAACTAACTAACTAACTAACTAACTAACTAACTAACTAACTAACTCGTAATAGATGTGCTATTCTGATTCTTGGACGTTCCGTCTACAAAGCTGACACTGTAGTATTTGTTTAGTTATTTGTGCTGTTCTCTCTGTTGTTGGGGTCATGCTGTAAAGAAGCCTATATGTAATTTCCTTTGATTTTGGAGTAATCTGCTTGGTGTGAATATTAGAGAAAATTTCGGTATAATCTTTTATGAAATATCTATGTCCTCTTTTAATTCTGAGATATACCGGAGTTGCTTGTAATTTAATTAAATGCCTGTAGATTGTATGTGTTTTCTTGTGTAGTAATTTTTCGTGTCCTTTAATGACTGAAATACATGTTTTGTAGATCGTTGGGAGAGTGCCAAAGTAATGTGAGGATGTATTCCTAATAGGTTTTAAATATTATAGCCTAATTCCAATGTAATAGTGTGCTAAAGGGTGTTTTTCTGGGTGTTGTAGGATGTCACGTACGTGTTTGATCCTAAGTGCTTGTATTTTGGTTGTTATGTCTTGGAGGGCGATACCTCCATCTTTTTTGTCTTGCATGAGTGTAGTATGTTTGATACTGTAGATGGTGCTGCCAAACACAAAGCGTCTAATCTCTTTGTTTATGTTTGTGACAGTTTGACGTGGAGGATCTAGGACTGTGCACAGATATAGTATTTTTGGAATTATATATGTATTAACAATGGTACTTCTACCAAATATGGTAGTTGTTTTGTATTTGTACCTCTGTAACATATCTGTTATTTTCTTCTCTAGATTTTGCCAAGTGTCTTTGTGTGTCTGATTTGGTTGACATGGGAAGACTATTCCTTACACTTTTATAAGATTGTTTAATTTTAAGTCAAATGGAAAATCCGCCTTATTTTTCCATTTGCCTAAGCCCATTATAGTAGATTTTTGGACGTTTAATTTTGCCCCACTCCCTTTGCCGAAAAACGAGAACGTCTTCAAAATAATCCGTACAGATTTTTCAGTTGTCGGAAAGGAAATGGTATCGTCCGCATAAGCACGCACCTTTTGTTCACCCTTCCCTGGTATGAACGTACCCCTGACATTGTCGTCCTGTCGTATCTTTTCTAGAAGTGCTCTAGAGCTACAACGTACTGTAATGGGGACAAGGGGCATCCCTGTCTCACTGACCTAGTCAACCTGAAAGAATTGGTTAGGGTATGGTTTAATAGAATCTGACTTTCCGGTTTCAAATATAAAATTTGGATCCATGTCCGAAAATAATTTCCCACGTTGCAGTGTGAGAGAGTTTTGTGGAGGTATGAGAGATATTTTGTCGAATGCTTTTTCTTGATCTAAAGAGAGAATTGAGGACTGACAGTTTTTCAGATGTGTGTAGTTGATGATGTCCCTTATGGAGTGTGTGTGTTCCTGGATATTCCGGTTTTGTACACTACATTGCTGGTCTTCATGAATGAGAGATGCCATTACTGGTTTCAATTTATTCGTCAAAGTCTTTGTTAAAATCTTGTAGTCTACGTTTAAAAGCGAGATCGGTCTGTAACTCTTTAAAAGTGTCTTGTCGGTGTTCTCCTTCGGAATAACAATATAAAATGACACAAAGTAGTGCAGCTTTACATAACAGAGTTAAGACACATACAGAACGTTGCGGCGACTAGCCTTCATCAGCCAACAAACACATTCACAAACACAACATATAGTCAAGGCGATCTCCTGTGACTACATCAGAAGGTGACCACAGGACGCGAAGAACAAAAGCATGGATAAGAGTGATGTAAGACGTGTTGAAACAGGATGAGAGTTCTTGTTTGCTTCTTGTAGCAGTTTTTTTTTTTTTTTTTTTTTTTTTTAAATTTTGTGGGTTTGGCGGTCAATTCAGATCAAACTCCAATTCCCATGCTTTTTTTTTTTTTTAAATTTTTTTTTTCTTCATACAAAGCAATGTGTATTTACAAGTTGTAGTGTGTGTTTCTTTTGTTTGTGTATATTACAGAGCGTTGCCGTTTGTTAGTGTTAAGTGTGACATTGTGAATAAAACATATACATTCATATATACAGTTATGTTAATATGACATTTGTGGCATAGTGCATGTAGATACACATTCCTTGCATATGCTTCACTTCCACTTCCGCAAGCGGAATGCATGAAACACCTGTCCATCTCTCCCTCTCCTCTCTCTCTCTCTCTCTCTCTCTCTCTCTCTCTCTCTCTCTCTCTCTCTCTCTCTCTCTCTCTCTCTCACACACACACACACACACACACAAACACACACAATCTCATGCTTTCTGGAAACCACAGTACATTTAAATGCCCCGCGCTTGGACAATAAACTTTAAACTATCATTTCCATTAAAATGTGGCTTCCTTGTAATTTCTGGGTCACTAAGCTCCCGAGGCGAAGGCCGTTGGTGTTGTTGCCTGATGACAAATTTCAGGGTGACGCTCTAGTCCATGATGTCTTTTGTTTGGGGGACAAGAATCAGGGATTTACTACTAGCAATTAGGGTCCATGGTCTGTCCCCAGGGAGATAATTGGTCCAAAATTGTGATAGTGTCTGGGTTTTATATACAATGGGAAGGACTTAAAACCTGGCCACTAAAAGCCACCTTAGCTTACTGGGTACTTAAAGGGCTCATCGAATTTGTTTATACATGGTGGTGCATATTTTTCTTTTGAAACATATCATTACCGTATAACATCATTTTAATACTTAAGATACCGACTTGGTTTAAAGACTGCTACACGCACGCACGCACGCGCGCGTGCGCGAACACACACACTCGTACACATGCGCGTGCAAATTCATGCACCACACACGCACACACACCTGCATCCACACACAGACGCATACATATGTTGCTGCCAACGGCACATACGCCCATCCACAATATATTTCATGTTGCACATTCAAATATAATAATGGGAAAATTAATAATAATAGTAGCAGTAACAATAATAGTATTAATAATAATAATAATAATAATAATAATAATAATAATAATAATAATAATAATAATATAATTGTAAGATTATTAATACCATCAATAAATACATTTACAGTTGTAGTATCCTTTATTTAAAACAAGTTATTTGCTTCTTCTGTAATATGTGCTGTCTTCAGCCAAATATTTTACGAGATTTGCGCTTGTGGGGCTAAGATTAGAATGCTTGCGACTTTTTGTTGATAAAGTTGTTGGACAATTTCTTTGTTGATTGTTCTGTAATTGTATAGTGCTTTGTTTCTTAATGTCCATATAAGATTTCTGTACTCTGCCAATAGAACAAGTAGCTTTGTGTGGGTGTCTTGTGTGGAGTAAGGAATGGAATTTATCATGATTGCTTTGTAAACATCTGTTCTTTGTTTCAAATGAGTGTTTAGGATGTTTTGTAGGAGATTTCTTGTTGGCATGATTGTGTTGCATTCGTAATAGATGTGCTCTTCTGATTCTTGGACGTTCCGTCTACAAAGCTGACACTGTAGTATTTGTTTAGTTATTTTTGCTGTTCTCTCTGTTGTTGGGGTCATGCTGTAAACAAGCCTATATGTAATTTCACTTGCTTTTGGAGTAATCTGCTTGATGTGAATATTTGAGAAAATTTCGGTATAATCTTTTATGAAATATCTATGTCCTCTTTTAATTCTGAGATGTACCGGAGTTGCTTGTAATTTAACTAAATGCCTGTAGATTGTATGTGTTTTCTTGTGTAGTAATTTTTCATGTCCTTTAATGGCTGAAATACATGTTTTGTAGAACGTTGGGAGAGTGCCAAAATAATGTGAGGATGTATTCCTAATAGGTTTTAAAGAAGATAGCCTAATTCCAATGTAATAGTGTGCTAAAGGGTGTTTTTCTGGGTGTTGTAGGATTTCACCTACGTGTTTGATCCTAAGTGCTTGTATTTTGGTTGTTATGTCTTGGAGGGCGATACCTCCATCTTTTTTGTCTTGCATGAGTGTAGTATGTTTGATACTGTAGATGGTGCTGCCAAACACAAAGCGTCTAATCTCTTTGTTTATGTTTGTGACAGTTTGACGTGGGGGATCTAGGACTGTGCACAGATATAGTATTTTTGGAATTATATATGTATTAACAATGGTACTTCTACCAAATATGGTAGTTGTTTTGTATTTGTATCTCTGTAACATATCTGTTATTTTCTTCTCTAGATTTTGCCAAGTGTCTTTGTGTGTCTGATTTGGTTGACATGGGAAGACTATTCCGTACACTTTTATAAGATTGTTTGATGTTAAGTCAAATGGAAAATCCGCCTTATTTTTCCATTTGCCTAAGCCCATTATAGTAGATTTTTGGACGTTTAATTTTGCCCCACTCCCTTTGCCGAAAAACGAGAACGTCTTCAAAATGATCCGTACAGATTTTTCAGTGGTCGGAAAGAAAATGGTATCGTCCGCATAAGCACGCAGCTTTTGTTCACCCTTCCCTGGTATGAACGTACCCCTGACATTGTCGTCCTGTCGTATCTTTTCTAGAAGTGGCTCTAGAGCGACAACGTACAGTAAAGGGGACAAGGGACATCCCTGTCTCACTGACCTAGTCAACCTGAAAGAATTGGTTAGGGTATGGTTTAATAGAATCCGACTTTCCGGTTTCAAATATAAAATTTTGACCCATGTCCGAAAATAATTTCCCACGTTGCAGTGACAATTCCCATGCAGTTATATATATATATTTTTTTAAAAAAACTTTTATTGAGTGTTAAAATCGTTGCAAAGTGTATTGTTTGTGTTGTTACAGAGCGTTGCATGTGGAAGTGTAGGTGACATATGCGCAAATTTTTACAACATTTGTTTCAACCTTTTTACATTTGAAATTGGGGGTAACGAAAAACGAGTACAAACAAACAACAAGACGGTAGTATACCATTTTTTTCCCTCTGCCACCCCCTCACCTGTCAGCTCCAACCCCACCAATACCATCATCACCACTTGGTAATGAGGAAAATGGCAGTAAAACTTGTTAGAACCGACCGGTGAAGGCAGCAGCAGCATAAAAAACCAAACAGTATCGAAAGGGTGGGGGGGGGGGAAGGGGGGGGGGTTGTCAAGGAGTATCCTAGTTTACAATGCAGGAGGGGTAGTTGTTGCATTTGTATTGTTTGTGTTGTTACATGCGTACTGTGTGTTCAGTATTTGTGTGCGTGTTTTTACAGAGCGTTGCATGTGGGCGTGTAGGTGACATATGCGCAAAAATTACAAATATTTTATACATTTAAACATTTCTCCATTGACATTGTTGTAAGGAAATATTTTAAATCAAAAGCGTGATGGTAGCGGGCTGTTATTATTTCCCCTGCCGCCCCGCTCTCCTGTCAGCTCCAAAAACTCCTACCAAGTACCATCACCCTCGGTGATGATAAACATGGCGGTGCAGAACTGGAACAAAACGGTGACGGTGGCAGCAGAGACAACAATCACAGTATCAAAAGGGTGGGAAAGGGGGATGTGATAGTATACGCGTTTACAAAGCCATATATATTTATAGTGATTACAATGATAATAATGCAAAGTAACAACCAAATACATAAATAAATATCATAGTGACAAGGAATAACAGTGCTGAGACTAGTGATAGACTCAATGATAATAAATAATAGTTTTAACATGTGATTTTATGTGCTAAATTTATTACCTTAGGAATGGTGTTTACATGAAATACATCTTATAATAATAATGACAAGGAATAAAAAAAACTACTAAGGGTGATGACAGCATTGCTAATATTTATAAACACAATGGTAGGGTTTGTTTTGATAATGATCACATTTTCCAAACATGTGATTCCATTGGCTAAATGATTTTCTTAGGAATGGTGTTAAAACATGGCAGGTACATACAATAACAATTGCATACTGCACTGTTAAATAATATAGTAGGTGTAAAAAGGAGTTGGTTATCTTTTTTCTCCTTGCTTATTGTTTTTTTTTTTTTTTTTTTAACATATGCATGCAATGTTCAATAATAGTAGAAGTAAAAGGAGTTGGTTTTCTTTTTCTCCTTGCTTATTTTTTGGTCATATTTGTAAGGGTTCATTCATTTTTTCCCTTCCTCTTTTTTTTTTTTTTTTTTTTTACTTTTTGTAAAAAGTAAAACAAGCATCAGTATTAGCACAAACTTTTTTACAATCTTTACATTTTTGTTTCCCTTGCCATCTCCTCACCAATTTGTTTCATTCCACCAATGCCTTCATCAACCTTATCCGGGCAATGATGGTAAAGGCAGGGTAATTATTTGAACCAAACCGGTGTGGGTATCAGCAAAGGCAAACACAAACCATGAGCAAGGGGAGGGGGGCACATGGGAAAGTTTTTTTTGTTTATTACTAATGATGACAATAATAATAACGCAAGAAGAGGCATACTGAGGGTAATAACAGCAATTATAAAAAACAGCAAGGGTACTAATAGTTATGAGAATGATAAACATTTTTACAGTATGTGATTCCATTTGCTAGGATGATTTTCTTTGGAATGGTGTTAACATAGCCTAGCAGGTACATACACTTGCAAACTGCAGTTTTTAGTAATACTTGGAGTAAAGGAGTGGGTTATATTTTCCTACTTGTTTTTTTCCTAAATGTAGGGGTTCATTCATATTTTCCTCTGTATTCTCTCTTTCTTTTGTTTTTTAAATAAAAATTTAACCAAGCATTTGTATTGACACAAGTGTTTACAGTATCATTGGTTTGGTAACCATTTGTGATTTTGTATTCATTCATTCAACACTCACTCACATGATTCAAAGGGGGTGACAAAGAGAGGAAGGGACATGGCCACTCTTTATGATGGTACAGGCTGGACAAATGTTTGAAAACAAAATAGTGGGGGTAGTAGCAAAAAGCAACAAACCTTAAGCAAAGGTGGGGGGGGGGGGACATGGGAGATGAAGTTGTAAATTTATAATGATGATATCCTTAATACTTTTCAAATTAATGATACTAAAGATAATAAGGGTAAGGTAATGATAGTAATAATAATAATGATCATAATAATAGTAGACATTTCCATAATAATAAAAATAATAAATAAACAACAAACATATATTAATAATAATAGTAATAATAATAATAATAAATAGTATAACAGATATGTGATTTTGTTTACTAAAGTGATAATCTTAGTAGTGGTGGTGGTATAGCGCAACAAGTGCATTTAAAGCAAACCATTCCATAAATAGTAATTTGGAAAGGGAGGAGTTGATTTTCTTTTCTCCTTTTTTCTTTTCCCCTTATCTATAAGGGTTGAAACCATCATTTTGAAGCAAATAAAACAAGCATTTATACTTCCACTATTCTTTACATAAGGGATTTTCCATTGGTCTTTTGACCATATGTGATCTTTTTTTTAATCATTCACTCACCATTCACTCACAGTTTCTACTTTCTTTCTCGCCCTCATGTATACCAAATTTGTAATAAAATAAGGAAGAGTACATATGATTTACTCTGGAAATAGTTGTGATATCTTGTGTGTGTACATAAAGGAAATTAAATGTGTGTTATATGTGTGGTGTTTGTATCTGGCAAAATTTCTGCAGGTCCATATAAGTTGTCTGTAGTAAGAAAGTGCTACAAGTAGTTTTGTATGTATGTCCTTAGCTGTCTGTGGTATAGTATTGAGAAAAATTGCTTTATATATGTCGGTTTGTTTGCCTGTGTGTGTTTGTATGAGGTGTTTGAGTGTTGCGCGTGTGGCAGTAATTGTTGGACATGTATAATAAATGTGTTCCTCTGTCTCTTGTGTGTTGTTTCTACATAATTGACATTGTTTGGATATGTATGCTTCTACCTGTGTTGTGGGGGTCATACTGTATAACAGTCTATATGTGATCTCCCTAGCTTTTGGTGTTATGTGTTTGTTGTGTAGGTTTGAAAAGGTGCATGTGAAGTCAGTCATGAAGTATTTGTGTCCTTTTTTAATCCTAAGTCTTAGTGATGGTGCTTGCTCTCTAACTAAATGTTTGTATATTGTGTGTGTTGTTTGTTGTATTACCTGTTCATGTCCTTTTATTGCCTGTATGCATGTCTGATAGAATGTTGGCAGTCTTCCCTGGTAGTGTGCAGTTGCATTGTTAAGAGGTGTGAGATGTTTGATGTTGTGGCCTATGTAGTATAGTGCTAGTCTGTTCTGGGTGTCTGATGATTTTACCTATGTGACTGATTCTATTGCAGTTGCAGTGACAATTCCCATGCAGTTATGTGGGATGTGGATTTTAATTCCTGAGAATGATTCGTTAAAATGTCTAGGGGGTATTATTGATTCTCTGGTCACTGGTCAGAATGCAGGGTGATCAGGGATATTTACCACAAATCTCAGGAGAAAAGAGTTCAATCCTTGAAACAATGGCATCTGTGTGTAGGTTTCCCTTCCCACTTCATCACCCTTTAAATTAACTATAGATGCTAGAAGGATATTGATTGCTCACAACATATAAACAACCACTTGTTGGACACCACATTTACTTGATGTACACAACACTTTTGGACACACAGTTCAGGTATTAACTCAAGATCTGCAGTTACATATATATATATATATAGGTGTAATAAACACTATGCATTTTCAGACAGGCATGGGAATGATATGCAGTATTACAACATAGTACCCCGTGACCCCAGAAAAAAAACAAGGTTATTACAAACAACACAACAACCACAAATTGGTTCTGCTAACTTGACTCATTGTACCTAGATAAAATCACATTGGTCTAGGTGCAGAAACCCAACATACATACATTTATTTCTGACACCATGTACAATTCTCATATTTAAAAATAATGAGTGGGTGTCAAAATATTATACATATATGTCATAACATAACCCTTTAGGTGTACACCATTACCATGTAAAACAATCTTTACCATTTTCCTGTCATTGAAGAAAACCACACTCATGAAAACAGTTGATACTAATAATTAAATTAATTAATTATAGTGTTCATTTAGGCGTTGCGGATGGGCATTCTTCTCCAGTGCAAAGCAGTTAATGTCCATAATTATCCGTGCAGAATTATACTCACAGTCATTTTCTACTCACAGTATGTCCACCGAAGTTGGCTGGCGAATGTTTCTAATCCATAATCCAAGAATAGAATTATACATAAGCACATATTCTCTCCATGAGACTGAATTTAAGAATACTCGGTTGCCATTTGGGTTGTGTTCCAATTGAAATTGATGCCTAGGTCTGTCATACTTTCAGGAGATGCAACTTAAGCTCTGCAGAAGGTTCTTCCCTATATCATCTTATCGATGAAAAGATGACGACTGTCCAACAGCTCGGTTTATGTTAACCGTTTCCCAATTTAGTTCAAAAGGCTTTGTCACACACCCGGTTCATGTTGATAGGCCATCCCACACTTGATGATGGGCAGTTAGGCTGACATGGGACCAGCATAGAGTTCTCATTCATTCCATTTCTGTGTAGAACATACAGTGGTGAATCATTCATGTGGTTTCATCTGAAGATTCTGCTGCAGGCATGTAACTGAAGAATATTACTCCACCACATATCCAGGTTTGCAAGCCATCAGGTGATTCCTTTGGTTGCAGGCGTAAAGGCATTTACTCATCTAGCTGCTTTCATATGGTTCTTTTGATGGTGTTCAGGTTTTGGACCTTGAGGTAATCTGGTGTAGTTATGGTTCAGATGTTCTGAAGTTGGTACATTTGTTTGTATTGGCTATAATGTTGTTTCAGTGTCTCTTCCCATTTGTTTGAGTTGGTGTTCATAGCTAGAACTTGGTGTTGCATGGCTGGAACCTTATGTTTGACTTTTGCAGCTGTGAGATGTTCTTTCGAAGACTTATCCATTGTGGATATTAACTTGGTAATCCAACCAACAGTTGAAGGTTACTCACTGTTGTTAGTTTTAGTAACTTGAAGAAGGATTGTCCCAGTTTCACTGACTTGGTTGAATGATGAGGCCATTGGTGATACTTCTCAGAAGTAACGCAAACGATACACTGTTGTCAGTACTCTGATGATCTTCATCTTTGTAGATTATTAGATCTTGAAGTCCATCCTGGATATTCCTACTAAAATAGGACTTAATCACTCACCCAGTCAGTTGTCTTCTAATTTATCTGTTGCTCGCTATGGAGCTATTGAGTGCCGCAGTAAACATTGAGGTATTGCTAGATCCAGACTATGGTTTGGACATTCACTTTATGGCTGTTTACCCAGGATCCAGTGTTAGTGATATAGTCCCACCAAATTCAACCACCACCTGCTTCTCTTCTATAGAAAAGGGATGACAAAGAATACAACACTAGCATTAACCTACTGTGTTATGATAAAAGGTTTACAACACAATTACAAACACAAATACAAAACAACAAGGGGAGAAGGGGAAAGGAGTGGGTGTCCATGTTCCACTGTCCCTCATTGCTGAGTTGAGCCATTCTGACTCTTCATAGTGAGTAAGATATTTTCTCACTTATATTTTGTTCTGTTGTTACTGGGACTATTGGATGGGTGAAGTCATTCTGTCCATCCAACATGTTGATATTGTCTCTCTCATTACTTGAAGAGAATAGCCTATACAGAATCCCTGTGGTCTCTAATGCCGCGTCTTCATTTCGGCACTATAATCATCACTAGGTCAAGACTATTCACCATTGGCTTCTTAAGTACTGACATACATATGTATTCTTACATCAACATCCTCTAATCCCAAGGTGCAACATTAAAATGTATATTCCCACAGTAAAAAGTAACAATCAGAACAAAGAAAATTCTCATACCAGAAAAAAACATACCTGTACATTTCTCTGATATTAAGTACATGATAATCATACATAATAATCATAATGATGATGCAGGGAGCCTAGATTTTTGAATTATCTTCATGAACTAAAACATCCATTGTTTTCCCCCATTGCGTACAGCACATGAGGATAGTAATCGCTGTGATATGTTTTGCCAATGACTGCTATTATTCGGAGGGTATTTATAAGAATAACTTATGCCGCATGGTCCAGTCTTCTGAATATTGCAAGCAATTTATTCACATCAATCTTCGCTTCTGTTTCTACTACGGTGAGGCGATGCGGAGTGAATCCTATCCGAACATACATTTACATCACGCGTTTAATTGTTCATGAATTTATATTCAAACATGGCCTGTCCCTAACACTATTTTATGAAATGATTATATGTTCAACCTCATATGGAGTGGTTACTAATCTGTTAACAAAAGAATGGTACTAAAATTTAGCACTATATTTCCAAGTTACAGATTATAATGTGGCAAAATATTTTATCCCCTGACTAAGTAAGAGTCAGGAATATGCGTAATCATTTGTATGTCCCCGCATGGATAAAATTTCCTTTCTATAGTCCATAGATTATTAGCAGATTTCTAAGCATAGATATTGAGATATATTTCACAATGCATAGAAGTTTTTATTCATATGAATATGAAATTGACAGACACTAGTTCTTTACTATGAAGTATGAATCAAGAGTCTTTCCTAAATTGAAAAGAGTTTCTGACATGAGAGTTGATACTCTGTGTACTACAGTACACATACTATTCATAGGTTATAAACACCATTTAGTTAGATATAAGTTCATAATGCCTATACAAGATATTAACATATGGATTTGAAATTGTAAGACATAGGAAAAATTACAGCGTGGCGCCCACCTGTGTTTCCTTAGTAAACATCATCCAGCCTGGTTTAAGAGAATTGTAACTAATTCTTAATTAAACATACTGGTCTAGGTAATACATAAATATATCTTAATATATGTAGATAACATACCAATAGCTTGAAGAGAATCATGGTTTTAAAACAAACTACCTTCTCCCCGAAGGGAAAGGTCGACTTTCTTGTCTGTTCTCTTGACTAGAAATGGCCGCTTCAGTCTTTGTTTTCCCCCTCGCCAGGATTGGCCAGATACGGGAGAGAAAACAAGCCAAACTAAATTTAGCTGTGCCACGGTCAGTCTATCGCTGTTTTATTTTCTCCTACATTAAGTAAGTTACTTAATCAGTAATTGTAAGGGTTTGTTTATTTTTAAGGGAGTCCATAAATAGGAAAGGGTAGAGACGTTTTTATTATATTACACGCCTCCCCCATTTAAGACATTTATTTCTTTCAGAAATTAAATGGTCAAGAAGTACTCTACAATTTCCGTCTTTACATTGACTCACCTAGTATCCATCCCTTATTACTTTACTACTGCCTTATGTTATATAATCAGAGCCACGTCCATTTTCTTTTAGTCACGACAACTGGCATAACCTTAAAGGATTATTTCTCTTTTAGTGAAAGAGTGTAGCACCCTCTCCACTGTTGTCAGCTATTGTTTGAAATATGAGTGGTTATCTGATAATTTGTTACTTTCCAGTACTGGTTTGTCTGCATCAAACCGACTTTTTGAAGCAATTGAGATATCATTAAGCTTGATTTCTCTCTCATTAGATTATCAATCTTGAGATTATGTTAAAACCGACGGTTAATTCTGCGTCTACTGATAGCCTATTAAACTCGCCCGCCTCCCTGTAAGTTAGACGTTTGTTTTTACTATAGATCTGATATTTAAAGGAAGCTAAAGATGGTTCCTGTTGAAATACATTTTCATCCAACACATCATGTGTTTGGGTTATTAAGTCGAGTTATGGGATTTTCCGATCAGTTTTGATAACTACTGATTAGAGTGGTGTCCCTTTCTCTTGCGGGTTTACCCGGAGAATCTCGCCTAACATGTAAACAAGGTCCAACTTTTCTAGATTTCCGTTCTGAACCGACTATTCCGGGGAACATGAATCTATCAGAAACGAAGTAATTCTTAGCTTACTCTCTCTCTCTGCTTTTCCTTCTAACCTAGATCTATTTTACGCTAGAATCCTTATTAGTAATTCTAACTTGATGTGTTTGAGTTTCACTCTGTATTTGTTGCTTTGGTGTTGAATTACGAGCAATTTTGCGTCGCTTGGCGTACATTGATCGTCGTCTACCTCCCTCCAGGTTTTAGGACTATTTTCAACTTAGCAACATACATTGTTATGTAGGTTCAGACGTATTGTCTCCTACCATATATAATCAGTTCAGTGAGAAGTTAAAAGCCCCTTTTTGTGATTCCTGTGATAGTCTTCCAGACAATCAAGTTGCTGGTTCACTTTCCAGTTATGGATGTGGATTACTAGTTTTTGTAAAATTACTATTACATCTGTATATCCCTCTAATACTGGCGTCTCCTGAGTTGTGTCCTCAAGATAACAGGTAAGGTACTCTTAATGTTTCTCTCCAGTTTTGTTTTCATCCGTTTAATACGTGGAAACGCTGGATTTATTTAGATTGACTAAGGTCTATCTTTGAACTGTTATATAATTTACTAGCTGGATTCCTGATTGAAATTCCTACTCTAGTAAATATCAAGCAATTCTTCAGCTATCTGCTCCAATTTACTTGGTTTTTACACAGCTATATTCCATTTTTCTAGCATGGGTTCACTGTATAAGTCTTAGGCGTTTCCCCTGTCTTCACGTCAAGGAGTTCGTCCTATTTATAAACAGCATCTATTTCAAGAGTTGTTTATTTAATTGTTGCTTTTACTGATTCGTATCAGTTATTTAAGCTAATCTCTGTTAGTCTGGATCTGCTTTCACATATTTAATGCTGGCATATAATCCTAGTCAGAACTGAGATGTAGAAATCTGTTTCGTCTTGCGATTGATTTCTGATTCACCTACCTTTTAGTAGGCTTCGAGCATTATCTAGAATTTAGTTACTCGGTTAGTTTTAAAGAAAATACAATTGAGTCGCGCGCCTCTATTGTACCACTTATTTTTGCCCTTCTTAATTCTTCCCTTATGAGAATATTAATGTTAGTTAGGCAATTATTGAAATAACTTTATGTAAGCTAATCGCTAACTAAAAGCTGTTTCACTCCTCTTTTTGATGAGGACTACTCATAGTGAACATTTCACTTAATGAGAATTAAACTGTAAATTTCAAAGTTAAGGAGCCAATATCTGAATTGTTCAGTCTCTGACTAGAGACTGGCACAGATTTTTTCCGGTATCTCCTGAAGTTTATTTGAAATTCCAATTTCTTATGTTAATTCTTTAATTATACCTTTTACATACCTATACGGTCTGTTTCCGCTACCATTAATAATGGAATCGGGGTGGATAATTTAAAGAAATACCTTATATTCTGTTGGGTCAGTAAGTGAGTTGATCAGTTTCACTTACATCACCAGGTGAATATTTTGGTTTTGACCCTCATTAACATATGGGCCATCTGAGTTAGTTATTAATAACTACTCATATCACCGGTGGAGTAGAATAAGTGTCAGTGTGGCTTTTCTTCCTAAGTATCCATCATTTATTCACTTTACTTTACTACCGGTGTTGTAGAACATGTTATGTCATATGAAAAAAAAGGATTAAATTAGGGTGCCCCTAACTACTGCACATTCTTACAATATTCCTTCCCTTCCATTAACTATGTCTACATTTTTGCAAGTGGTGGTTTTGGCCTTACCATTAGTTCATTTACTTTAGTTACTGCTATTTTCCCCTGGTTTAATTTATCTCTCAGGTATTATTTCCTTTCCTACTGAATCATCATTTGTTGATTAAATTTTTCCCTTAAAAAAACATTTATTGGATTTCTAACTTATCTGTCCTAATTATCTATAAAATTGTCTATCACTCTCTGCTGCCTTGGTAATTTTTCAATATTACATGACTTATACAAGCAGATCAAGCATGAAAATACAATGATAATCAATGACAAAATAGTTAATTAACACATGATTCATATGTAGGAACATAAACCTTATGGATACATAATATAGTAGTGTGTTCATGTGTACACCACTTTTGAACCATTTAAAGAGAATACCAGAGTAGCAGAACCATACCTCAAACATCAAATGGGAATGACTATGAATTCTAAACATTCACTGAATTACCTATCTTATGTGAGTTTACCATCAATAAGATATAAAATATGAGTTTTTAAAACAAAATCTCATACCCAACAACCAACTACCTGATGCATCTGCCAGAATCAAGATATTACCTGTGAACAGTTTTGTACCAAAAAAAAACCTATATTTATCTGAGCCATTATGGGTTCATATAACACTTGACTCAGCTCATACTAATGAGTGACTAGGTCTGTTACTAACACTATAACATTCTGAAGTGACTTGGTTTACCTGCGAGAGGTTTTCCCTGAATTCATATACTCACCATAATACACCAATTGTGATGTTTACCATGAGTTTTAAATTCACGGACTACTCCACTACTAGGTGAAGTCCGTACCGGGCGGGACCACACATGTGGGATGTGGATTTTAATTCCTGAGAATGATTCGTTAAAATGTCTAGGGGGTATTATTGATTCTCTGGTCACTGGTCAGAATGCAGGGTGATCAGGGATATTTACCACAAATCTCAGGAGAAAAGAGTTCAATCCTTGAAACAATGGCATCTGTGTGTAGGTTTCCCTTCCCACTTCATCACCCTTTAAATTAACTATAGATGCTAGAAGGATATTGATTGCTCACAACATATAAACAACCACTTGTTGGACACCACATTTACTTGATGTACACAACACTTTTGGACACACAGTTCAGGTATTAACTCAAGATCTGCAGTTACATATATATATATATATAGGTGTAATAAACACTATGCATTTTCAGACAGGCATGGGAATGATATGCAGTATTACAACATAGTACCCCGTGACCCCAGAAAAAAAACAAGGTTATTACAAACAACACAACAACCACAAATTGGTTCTGCTAACTTGACTCATTGTACCTAGATAAAATCACATTGGTCTAGGTGCAGAAACCCAACATACATACATTTATTTCTGACACCATGTACAATTCTCATATTTAAAAATAATGAGTGGGTGTCAAAATATTATACATATATGTCATAACATAACCCTTTAGGTGTACACCATTACCATGTAAAACAATCTTTACCATTTTCCTGTCATTGAAGAAAACCACACTCATGAAAACAGTTGATACTAATAATTAAATTAATTAATTATAGTGTTCATTTAGGCGTTGCGGATGGGCATTCTTCTCCAGTGCAAAGCAGTTAATGTCCATAATTATCCGTGCAGAATTATACTCACAGTCATTTTCTACTCACAGTATGTCCACCGAAGTTGGCTGGCGAATGTTTCTAATCCATAATCCAAGAATAGAATTATACATAAGCACATATTCTCTCCATGAGACTGAATTTAAGAATACTCGGTTGCCATTTGGGTTGTGTTCCAATTGAAATTGATGCCTAGGTCTGTCATACTTTCAGGAGATGCAACTTAAGCTCTGCAGAAGGTTCTTCCCTATATCATCTTATCGATGAAAAGATGACGACTGTCCAACAGCTCGGTTTATGTTAACCGTTTCCCAATTTAGTTCAAAAGGCTTTGTCACACACCCGGTTCATGTTGATAGGCCATCCCACACTTGATGATGGGCAGTTAGGCTGACATGGGACCAGCATAGAGTTCTCATTCATTCCATTTCTGTGTAGAACATACAGTGGTGAATCATTCATGTGGTTTCATCTGAAGATTCTGCTGCAGGCATGTAACTGAAGAATATTACTCCACCACATATCCAGGTTTGCAAGCCATCAGGTGATTCCTTTGGTTGCAGGCGTAAAGGCATTTACTCATCTAGCTGCTTTCATATGGTTCTTTTGATGGTGTTCAGGTTTTGGACCTTGAGGTAATCTGGTGTAGTTATGGTTCAGATGTTCTGAAGTTGGTACATTTGTTTGTATTGGCTATAATGTTGTTTCAGTGTCTCTTCCCATTTGTTTGAGTTGGTGTTCATAGCTAGAACTTGGTGTTGCATGGCTGGAACCTTATGTTTGACTTTTGCAGCTGTGAGATGTTCTTTCGAAGACTTATCCATTGTGGATATTAACTTGGTAATCCAACCAACAGTTGAAGGTTACTCACTGTTGTTAGTTTTAGTAACTTGAAGAAGGATTGTCCCAGTTTCACTGACTTGGTTGAATGATGAGGCCATTGGTGATACTTCTCAGAAGTAACGCAAACGATACACTGTTGTCAGTACTCTGATGATCTTCATCTTTGTAGATTATTAGATCTTGAAGTCCATCCTGGATATTCCTACTAAAATAGGACTTAATCACTCACCCAGTCAGTTGTCTTCTAATTTATCTGTTGCTCGCTATGGAGCTATTGAGTGCCGCAGTAAACATTGAGGTATTGCTAGATCCAGACTATGGTTTGGACATTCACTTTATGGCTGTTTACCCAGGATCCAGTGTTAGTGATATAGTCCCACCAAATTCAACCACCACCTGCTTCTCTTCTATAGAAAAGGGATGACAAAGAATACAACACTAGCATTAACCTACTGTGTTATGATAAAAGGTTTACAACACAATTACAAACACAAATACAAAACAACAAGGGGAGAAGGGGAAAGGAGTGGGTGTCCATGTTCCACTGTCCCTCATTGCTGAGTTGAGCCATTCTGACTCTTCATAGTGAGTAAGATATTTTCTCACTTATATTTTGTTCTGTTGTTACTGGGACTATTGGATGGGTGAAGTCATTCTGTCCATCCAACATGTTGATATTGTCTCTCTCATTACTTGAAGAGAATAGCCTATACAGAATCCCTGTGGTCTCTAATGCCGCGTCTTCATTTCGGCACTATAATCATCACTAGGTCAAGACTATTCACCATTGGCTTCTTAAGTACTGACATACATATGTATTCTTACATCAACATCCTCTAATCCCAAGGTGCAACATTAAAATGTATATTCCCACAGTAAAAAGTAACAATCAGAACAAAGAAAATTCTCATACCAGAAAAAAACATACCTGTACATTTCTCTGATATTAAGTACATGATAATCATACATAATAATCATAATGATGATGCAGGGAGCCTAGATTTTTGAATTATCTTCATGAACTAAAACATCCATTGTTTTCCCCCATTGCGTACAGCACATGAGGATAGTAATCGCTGTGATATGTTTTGCCAATGACTGCTATTATTCGGAGGGTATTTATAAGAATAACTTATGCCGCATGGTCCAGTCTTCTGAATATTGCAAGCAATTTATTCACATCAATCTTCGCTTCTGTTTCTACTACGGTGAGGCGATGCGGAGTGAATCCTATCCGAACATACATTTACATCACGCGTTTAATTGTTCATGAATTTATATTCAAACATGGCCTGTCCCTAACACTATTTTATGAAATGATTATATGTTCAACCTCATATGGAGTGGTTACTAATCTGTTAACAAAAGAATGGTACTAAAATTTAGCACTATATTTCCAAGTTACAGATTATAATGTGGCAAAATATTTTATCCCCTGACTAAGTAAGAGTCAGGAATATGCGTAATCATTTGTATGTCCCCGCATGGATAAAATTTCCTTTCTATAGTCCATAGATTATTAGCAGATTTCTAAGCATAGATATTGAGATATATTTCACAATGCATAGAAGTTTTTATTCATATGAATATGAAATTGACAGACACTAGTTCTTTACTATGAAGTATGAATCAAGAGTCTTTCCTAAATTGAAAAGAGTTTCTGACATGAGAGTTGATACTCTGTGTACTACAGTACACATACTATTCATAGGTTATAAACACCATTTAGTTAGATATAAGTTCATAATGCCTATACAAGATATTAACATATGGATTTGAAATTGTAAGACATAGGAAAAATTACAGCGTGGCGCCCACCTGTGTTTCCTTAGTAAACATCATCCAGCCTGGTTTAAGAGAATTGTAACTAATTCTTAATTAAACATACTGGTCTAGGTAATACATAAATATATCTTAATATATGTAGATAACATACCAATAGCTTGAAGAGAATCATGGTTTTAAAACAAACTACCTTCTCCCCGAAGGGAAAGGTCGACTTTCTTGTCTGTTCTCTTGACTAGAAATGGCCGCTTCAGTCTTTGTTTTCCCCCTCGCCAGGATTGGCCAGATACGGGAGAGAAAACAAGCCAAACTAAATTTAGCTGTGCCACGGTCAGTCTATCGCTGTTTTATTTTCTCCTACATTAAGTAAGTTACTTAATCAGTAATTGTAAGGGTTTGTTTATTTTTAAGGGAGTCCATAAATAGGAAAGGGTAGAGACGTTTTTATTATATTACAAGTTATATAAATAAATGGTTATACGTTGTGAAGAGAAACCAGAGCAACAATGTCAGGTCGCCATTGGGGACAGTCGTTAACATCGTGCACGGAGCTTGCAGTGTTGAAACATTGTATATATTGCATTAACAAGTACATTGTATTCATTTTTAGCTGTAAAAGTATTTCAGACTTTAGGATGTCAAATTATCGTGTTAACTGTGGATAGATTGTGTAATTATATTATACATTTAACAATTAATGTAACTAATTGTTTTTTAATTGTTTTTCTTTTGCAAAACGTTTGCGAGTTATGTCCCTTGTAAACAATAAAATGAAAATTATGTTCCCGTGAAAAAGAGGTATTTATTTCCCCTTAAATTTCGCTTACCAAGTGCACAGGCCGTCATGAGCGCGATAGCGAATGGTTAGCCCATAGAGCAAGTAATTGAGTCCCCACTATTGCTCCCGGGTTGACTCAGCCGAAACTAAGCACCATGAAATATTCTGGAAAGCAAAGGAGAAGTGTGCGCTATTGACCACATCACCCATTGAGTGCCAATTGTTTTACAAAAATGTGGCACTGCCAGCTGAAGGGAATGACATACACACCTAACTAGTACCAGATGAAGAGCTTCCGATTTTAGTGTTGTATATACTCCATTGTTTATACCTGTCATGACAGATGCATTGTCAGTGCCGAGTGCAACAAGTCTTTGCAACTCAAGCCCATTCTTGTTTAAACAATCTTTTAACGCATTGCGTATTGCCGGCACGTGTAACTCTTCAACTGAATCGTATTAGGAGGATGGATGATGGTAGAATATCAAAGGACATGCCATGTGGTGAAGCCATCCAGGTATTTACTTCTAGATATTCCCCTTGGTCTGTTCCCTTCGATCTTGCCAGTTGTCACTAAGTTCTCCAATTCATATCTTCTCATAACATGTCCAAAAAAATGTGACTGTCTAAGTCTAATTTCGCTAATCAATTTAACATTTTCATTTGTTTCATGTAGTAATTGGTCATTGGTATTTCTGTCTATTTATGGATGTTTTGCATTCTCCTCAGAAAGCACATTTCTACAGCCATCAGATGTTTTTCAGCTTGATCACACACACACACGTCCTCCTTTGGAGATAAAAGGCAGCAAAAGCACACACACACACACACACACACACACACACACACACACACACACACACACACACACACACACACAAACACAGCTCACGAACACGTATCAAGAGTGAGACCTACAGCAGACACTGCCCTTGTGGTGTGAGATGTTAAGACTTCACATATTTGAGACCATGACATATGAGGTTTGGTGGCATGTGGTCGTGACAAGTAGGATTCCTTTCCATTTCCGATGTCCTTCAAGTCTGACATCCTAATATGATGTTTATTCCCCCTAAAGGCTGTTCCTCTATCAATTCCGTCTGTCATTGTTCTCTATTAGTGGTCGCCATGTTCTAATTAATATCCTTAGTGCACTGGAATATATTCGTCGCCTTTCCTTCTCAGCAGTTACTAGAACAATCTGAACATTTCTACCATCAATGTGTATGAGGTTGGGTCGCCACATAGTCCAACTGGTCGAAACAATAACCGAATCCTTCTCTGCTGCGTATTAAACCTGGGCCTCTATCTTGGCAGGCAAGCTCACTAACCACTATGTCACCACACACATAAACACACATTACACTCACACCACTCCAGCCACACATAAATATATTAACCCATTCAGTGCCAAAGAACAAGTGGGTCTGGATTAAACATGGTACTTTATTATGATTATAATCAAATGAACAAGTATTATAATGTATATATTTCAGTTCACTAAGCATTGCGGAACATGTCATGAAACAAAACAAATAAGACGAACCTAGTACGGCGAAATATCGTCCTTCTGTACAAATTGGAAGTCACATTTAGCGATATATTATCATCCTTCGGAACGGAATCAGTTAAGACGATTAATAATTCCGTGGCACAGACAGTTAACATAATGGGACAGTTTTCTCCACCGCCAACCCACAGTTTTCCCCACCACCTTTTCTGCCTGTTGTATTCTCTGACATACGGTTTATTCCATGCTCAGTCTTCATAGACTTAGATGGATAGGGCATCTTAGGAGGATGGATGATGGTAGAATACCAAAGGACATCTTTTTTGGTGAATTACAGATGGGTAAGAGATCTCAGGGTCGTCCACTACTACGATACAAAGATGTTTGTAAGCGGGACATGATTGATACAGGCATTGATAATGCACATTGGGAGCAAGTCGCCGCTGAACGTGTTGCATGGAGGGCAAAGATCAGAAATGGAATAAAGACAAAGGAGAAAATTATTGCAGATAAGTCACACACCGAGCGTGTGAGAAGTAAGATGGTGCATGATGGTGGAAATGACCACATGTTCACATGCAACTACTGTGAACGGACATTTACAGCGCGAATTGGCCTTATCAGTCACATTCGCTACCGCCATAGATAAAAGTTATTATGCCTTTTTAAAGCACAAACTATCGTCTGTCATGACGGCAAGGTGCCAAGGTGCCAATGTAATATGACATTTGTAGCATAGTGAATGTAAACACACATTCCTCGTTTCATTTCCATCTCCACAAGTGTTACCCCTGCCCATCTCTCTCTCTCTCTCTCTCTCTCTCTCTCTCTCTCTCTCTCTCTCTCTCTCTCTCTCTCTCTCTCTCTCTCTCTCACACACACACACACACACACATTCTGTCTTGATCTATCACTTGCTTTCTGTAGATAATAGAATATGGATTTCCTTGATCTTGGGCAATAACCTTTACATTTTCATTCTGTTTAAATTGTGGCTCCCAAGTACCAACTGCGACGTGGCAATACGTAGCAGTTATTTTTTTTTATTTTTTTTTTTTTTTACAACTTAATCATTTTTATTTAAAATTAGCTGACCCGGCCCGGCTTCGCCCAGGCCCTGGAGGGGATCTATCTATCTATCAGTCTGTCTGTCTGCTTGTTTGTCTGTCTGTCTGGCTGACCCGGCCCCACCCAGTCCCTGGTGGGGAGCATCTAATTTAATTCATATAAGTAGTCACATAAGCTCTCCCGTTCCCGACTATCTGTCTGTCTATCTATCTGTCTGTCTGACCGGGCCCGGCTTCACCCAGTCCCTGGTGGGGAGCATCTCATTTAATTCATATACGTAGTCATATAAGCGCTCCCGTTCCCGACTATCTGTTTGTCTGTCTATCTGTCTGTCCCGGCTTCACCCAGTCCCTGGTGGGGAGCATCTAATTTAATTCATATACGTAGTCATATAAGCTCTCCCGTTCCCGACTGTCTGTCTGTCTGTCTGACCCGGCCCGGCTTCACCCAGTCCCTGGTGGGGAGCATGTCATTTAATTCATATAAGTAGTCAAATAAGCTTCCGTTCCCGACTATCTATCTGACCCGGCGTGGTTTCGCCCAGCTCCTGGCGCACAGTAACTTAAAAGAATGTCCTTCCACACACCATTCAATGAAAACTGTAGAAAAAGATGGGTTACAATGTTATGCATTATGCATTATTTTTATGAAAACTTTGAAAATGCCTTAAAGATTATATCATTATTTATTATAACTCATATGCCTGAAAATAACTATAGACAAAGAGTTTAACAATAGTGCAAGTAAGTCCAACAATATGACTATAAAGTATATAGAAATGTTATTAAAAGTTATGTCCCTTGAAATAACTTTTCTAGAGTGAAGTCCCCCTGCTATATAGACATTATTTAATGAAAATGGAAAAGTAAATGTTATTAAATAAGTAGAAGATTTTACATTAAGAAATTATTATAGTCGGTTGCACAGGAATGAAAGGAAGACGTGTAGAAAATTTCATCTCAATCGGATGTACCGTTATCGAACGCATCCAATACATAAATCCGCACAAACAAACATACACTCTGTTTTATAGATATAGATACAAGGGAGGTTTCTTCTTCGGCGTAGTTCGCCATTGTCTATGGACCTTGTATGGACCAATGACACACAACAACATGGAGTGAAACATCAAACGTGTCTGCAACGAGTGTGTCTGCATCTCACATATGCTGAGTGAGACAGAGCATTTATAGGAAGGCACGGGGATGCTATGCAGTATGCTGTTGATTCTTCACATGTTATTCACACCGGATCCTACGTCGGGGCCACTGCCGGGTTGAGCATAGTCGTATCCTTGAACGTTCTCCGGTACAACCCCCTGAACTGTCAGTCTCTCATCAGTACTGCCGTGATAATTATTCTGGGCCTTATATTGTCAAAAAAAAAAAGCCTAGTAAAATTTGAATATCAAAAATACAGCCGCTACAAGATGGCACGCGAAGGCGGTGAAAAACATTTCATTAAAAAAAAAAATGTTTTTATTTATTTATTTTGTTTTCCAACGTTTATTTCATACACAGCAATGTACAATGTGTAATGTGTGTTTCTTTGTTTGTGTATATTACAAAGCGTTCCGTTTGTTAGTGTTATGTGTCACATGCGTTAATCAAAACAAATACATGCATATACAGTTATGATAATATGACATGTAAGGCATAGTGCATGTAAACACACATTCCTCGTTTCATTTTCATCTCCACAAGTGGAATGCATGTTACAACTGTCTCTCTCTCTCTCTCTCTCTCTCTCTCTCTCTCTCTCACACACACACACACACACACACACACACACACACACACACATACACACATTCTGTCTTGATTTATCTCTTGCTTTCTGTAGATGATAGTGCATGTATTTCCGTGATCTTGGGCAATAACCTTAACATTCTCATTATATTTAAATTGTGGGGGAGGGGATTTCCGTGTACATATATTAGTATAAATACCTGTATATCAAACAAAGCAATAATTATATTTACATAAATACCTAGACAAATTACCCATACTTGGCTACCCATATACAAATACTATACATGTTGGCCATTGGTATTCTACAACTATGTTTATGTTCGTGCTGGGAAATTGTGTTGAAAATAGGCAAAGGGCAAACCGCTGAACGCAAAAATGCCTAGTGACCACCAGCCACTAGACACACCCGGCCGGTGGCCGGGTCTTACAAAGGATACGCAGCCAGTTTTACACAAAGCTTTTGTTTCCCTAGGCCAGAGGAGCTGCGGCGTGTACTATCTGTGCTCTCCAATGCTTGTTACCACCTAGTGAGAAGTGTTCCAAAGTATTTACAAAATAAACCACACACAGGGCTCGCGTGGCGAGGCGCATACACGTACTAAAATTTCCACAACAGGGACCCGCCTGGGACACTCCCGTTCAACCTGCACTATTGTTAGTCAAGACGATCGGGTGTCGGCATTATATGATAGCCCCTTAAAACAAACCTGTATATTCATATTCTATATTTCACATTCTACCATACAAGCATACACATTTATGTGTGCACGTACACATATATGCGTGCATGTCCACATTCATAAATATTATGGGTATTCAATTGAGTAAATAAATAAGCTGGTTTTATTTCGTTATGTCTGTGTGTTTGTGAATATTTGTGTTATTTTGTTTTGGAACAAATGCAGTATTAAACGTGAATTGTACGTTTTATATTTGTACAAAGCGGCATTTCTACAGGACCATACTAGGCATCTGTATTCTGCCAGAGAAATCAGCAATTTCGTGTGGTTGTCTTTGGTTGATTTAGGTAAAGTGTTAAAAAAAATTGCTTTGTAAATATCAGTTTTCTTTTTAGTAAATGTTTCAATGAGTTGTCTTAGTGTTTCTAGTGCGGTTTGGACTGTTGGACATGTGTAATAAATGTGGTCTTCAGTCTCCTGTATGTTCCGTCTGCAGAGTTGACATTGTTCTATTTGTTTTGACCCGCGTGGTTTTTCCGTAGTAGGTGACATGTTAAAGATTAAACGGTACGTAATTTCTCTGGCTTTGGGTTTGATGTGTGGATTGTGTAGATTAGTGAAAGTAATGTGTAGTTTTGTATGTAGTATTTGTGTCCCCTTTTTATTCTGAGTCGTAGTGGGTGTGCTTGTTGATTGACTAGATATTTGTAAATCTGGTTTGTTGTCTGGTGTAGTAAATGCTCGCGTCCTTGAAGTGCGTGTATGCATGTCTTGTAGAAAGCGGGTCGTGTTCCAAAATGGTGTGGTGAATTAAGTTGTATTCTTCTAAGGTGTTGCAGTCTGTGTTCTATGTAATAGAATGCTAGTGAGTGCTGTTCAGGTTGATTGAGGATATGTCCTATGTGTTGGATTCTAAGCACTTGCATTTTTTTTATGTATGTCTTGTAGTGCTATTCCCCCTTGTCTTTTGTCCTGTATGAGTGTCTTATGTTTTATGGAATAGATTGTGCTGCCAAAAATGATACGTCTGATATGTTTGTTGATGTCTGTGACTGTCTGATTAGGAGGGTCTAGCACTGTGACTAAATATATTATTTTGGGAATGATGAATGCGTTAACTATGATGCTCCTACCAAATATTGTGGATGTCTTATACCTGTATCTGTGCAGCATGTCTATAATTTGTTGTGTGAGATTTTGCCATATCTGTGCGTGCATCTGTCGGGAGGTGTTAGGAAAAGTTATCCCATATAGTTTGATGTTGTCTGTGGCTGTTAAGTCGGGAGGAAAGTCTGTTTTGTGTCGCCACTTACCGAGACCCATTATGTGTGATTTTTGTATGTTTAATTTTGCCCCACTCCCCTTACCAAACTGTGTAAAAGTGTGGAGTATATTTGTAACTGATGTGCTGTTGGCGGGGAAGAAAGCGGTGTCGTCTGCGTATGCAAGCAACTTCAGCTCTCCTCCGCCTGGTATGAATGTGCCTGTGATGTTGGTGTCTTGTCTGATCGCTTCTAGTAGTGGTTCTAAAACTAGCACATATAGGAGAGGCGACAGAGGACATCCTTGTCTCACCGACCTTGTGAGCCGGAAGCCCGCAGTGAGTGTGTGGTTAATCAACACCTTACTTGCAGGATTCCGGTACAAGATCGCTATCCACCTCCCAAAGTACTGGCCTAAATTGCATTGTGTTAATGTCTTGTGTATATAGGAGTGGATAATTCTGTCAAAGGCTTTCTCCTGGTCTAGGGACAAAAGAGAGGCCTGGCAGTCTTTCTCCTGTGTGTATGTGATGATGTCTCTAATAAAATGTGTATGCTGGTGAATGTTTCTATGTGGTACACCGCATTGTTGGTCTGGGTGTATGAGTGTTGACATAAAAGGTCTCAGTTTGTGGGTCAGTGCTTTAGTTAGTATTTTATAGTCTGTGTTGAGTGGAGATATGGGTCTGTAATTGTTCATCTGTGTCTTGTCTGTGTTGTCCTTAGGTATAAGTGTTATGTACGACATGTTGCAACTGTCTGGTAGTTGTCAAAGGCGTCTTGATATACTTTAAGAAGAAGGCCACCTAAGATAGGAAAGAAATGTTGGTAGAATTCTACAGTCAAGCAGTCCGGTCCTGGTGTCTTGTCTTTGTTCATTTTGCTGAGTGCGTGTGTTATGTCTGCTAGTGTTAGTTCTGTGTCTAGTGTGTCTTTGTCTGCATCTGACAACTGTTTACTGTATTTTAGAAATTTGTCTTGTATCTGTGTGTCTACTGTCTCTGCTGTAAAAAGGTGTGTGTAGTATTGATTGAATGCTTCTGTTATTTGCGCAGGTTCTGTTTGTGTGGTGCCTTGCATGTCTATTATTTTGCCTATTTGTCTGCTGTGTTGTACGTTCTGTTCAATTGCTAAATATTGTTTACTGGGGGACACTTGCGTGATTGTGGTTAGTTTTGTTCTAAGGAGGGCACCTAGATATCTGTGTTGTTGGTGCTGCTCTAATTGTTCTTCTAGTGTTTTTAAATGTGGTGCTTTGTTGTCCATCTGTTTTGTCAGTTGTATGGCTGTTTGTATAATTTGTTCTTGTCTTAATCTGTCTTTGTGTATGATGGAAGCTAGGTGTTCTGCTTCGTATTGTATTTTTCAGTAGGTCCCAGTATTTTCCGATGTTATCAGTCGGTATGTAGCCGGTATATGTGTGTAAAAGTTGTGCCATGTATTTCTCATATTCTGTATTCTTTAGAAGTGTATTATTAAATTTCCAACGTTGTGAACCATTGTTTATCTGTGTGTTTATGTTGCTTGTACTGATGTGTGCTAATATGGCTTTGTGGTTTGTGTACTGTAATGTCTCTTGTAGGTACCGAGTGTTTACTATGTGGTGTGTTGCAGGTATATATATATATATATATCCTATCTAATCTTCTTGCTGTGTGGTGTGTTTTATTTGTGTGGGTTGTTTCTCGCTTATTTGGATGTTCGTGTCTGAATGTGTCTATTAAATTCTGTGTGTGTGTGTGTCTAAAATGTTTTGCAGTGTTTCTGGCTGTGTTGTGCTTTCTCCTTCCATTCTCCTCACCTGTGTCTTCATTTCTCCGCCTATTATATCCAATGCCTGTAAGACGCAGTTGAAATCGCCACCGAGTATGATGTTCTGTACTCTGTATGTATGCGTGAGTAGTGTGTCTAGTTCTTCATAAAACTGTGGCTGGTAGTTGCAATTTGGTGGTGCATGTATGTTGACAATGGTATATGTGTGTGAGGTGTTACTTATCTGTGTTATGCTGATTCTACCCTGCCTATCCCGATTTGTTTTTAAAATGTTCCACCTATCTGATGTTTGTAGTATGGCTGTCCCAGAACCTATGTTTTGGACTGCCAAACTGAAGTGTGCATTTCTTAGTCCTAATTGTGTTGTAATTTGTATCTTAATGAATATTTGTCTCTTGTAGCAGGATGGAATCTGGTTTGTATTTGTGTATGAGTATGCAAATGTGTTGTTGTTTTGTGCGTATACCAGATATATTTAAAAATATTATTTTTATGTCGTCACCCATCACAAGTATATAAACAAAAGAAATTTATATTGCGTGCAAATGACAAATGACATTACTAAAGAAAGTAAAGAAATATGCTGCATATAGCTGTTCAGTGCGTTTTGGACATTCCCGAGTTCTCTTCTTCTTCAGTGTCAGTGGCGATAAATAAAAGTCTTAAGGATATGAAGTCCTCTTCCTCTGTTTTCTGTCGTTGATCATTTGTCCTTACTGTAGGGCTATCCGGTTTGTTCACTTTTTTTGGTGTGACAATTGGAGAATCGTCGTCTTCACTATCTCTGTTTTCTGCGTTTTTCTGCATTCTATTGCGCTTCTTGTTTGAATCACTTTAATGAAACCATCTTTGTCTACCTCTTTGTCATTTTTAATCTGAATTGTTTTCCTTGGTCGGGGTTGGGGATGGGTGCGTATTTGGGGTGGTAGGTGATTTGGATTTGGGTTGGGTTTTGCTGTCTTGTTCCTATTGTTGATTTGTTCTTTGTGTTGTAATGTCGTTTGTGGCCAAGGTATTAGTGATTTCAGTCTCAAATGGTGTTGGCACTGGCGTGGGAATTAGTGCTGTCTTCGGCGCTGTGGTTTCCACTTGTTCTCGTGATTGTGTCGGCGGCTGCTGACTCTTTGCTTCTACCAGTGGTGGAAAGTTTTCCACCGTGTTTTCATCAACCTTTGGCCGCGGTCTTCGGCTCGGGCACCTGTTGGCCTAGTGGTCGTCCAGACCACAGTTTGGGCACGTTGTTCTGCGCCCTGGCATCGTGAAGAGGATACGGTGGTTTTTACCGGTTACTCCAGGGATGTTTAACATAGCATAATGTGGCACTTCTAGAGTTGGGTTGCACATAGCACCCCACTTCCCCGCATCATATTTCAGTCTGAATACTTCGGCGTCTTTGTCGCCTGTTGCCATTCCGACCAACTCTTTGACTGCGTCGTGGCTCATGGTATTCGGCAACCAGTGGATGGTCACCCGCTCTTTTTCCTTTTCCACGTGTTGGATCTCTATTTCAAGACCGCAGCTCGCGACCTTCAGTTTCAGTCCATGTAGTTCTTGATATTTTTGGTTGTATGCTACCCGTGTTAGGTTCACAAACCAGCGTGTAGGTATCTCGAAGCGGTAAATGTCCGTTATGCCCCCCGCGGGAACACCAGCTGGGCCCAACAAAGAGCTGGCGATTAGAGTCGGGGTGCATTTTACTGTCGCTCCCGGCCCTGTTACAGACAGCACGAGGGTACCTGAGCTGTGTAGCTTACCGTGTACTGCGCTGGATGTAAAGTTGTAGACTGGTTGGTTCATGTTCTCAGGTAACACAGGTCACGTCCAGTTGAAATAAACCACAGACACAGCACTTTTTAACTAAAATTTCCAACAAAATGAATTGGCGAAAGATTTATACGTTGTGAAGAGAAACCAGAGTTTTTATTTAATGTGGCCTGTATAACAGGCCCTAAAAAATGTTCTTGATTAGTTTCAAGTGAAAACATTCTATTTTATTTTTGTGTTGTTATTTTTTGTTTTGGTTATTAAAATCTTTTATTAATTAAAAATAATTTAACCAAACAGTCAATGACCCGCAAGCTTGCTTCTCTCCAACATCTATTTTATTTTAACTGTTGAACTATCCAAATAATATAAGTAATAAAAAAATTAAGTACTTTAAATAAAAAATGCCTGAATGAGAAATGTCAACAGAAAATAAATCGTCATTATCAATCATGCCATATTTAAACGTGCACGAAAGCGCCCAGCTTTCTGTTTCGACCGATTCATGTGATGCAGATTTAGTCAATAAGCCATGAATGTAGAAAACACACCTGTTACTACACCGAAAGGCTCTCACAATAAAAAAAAAGGTCCTGGACAGTTCTGTGTCATGGCGTGGAAACATCAAGATGTGAATGACAAAATACTAATAGAGAACATGAGGAAAATCATCAATGCCAGCAAACAAGGCACTAGGAGATGTTAAACTACAAATACTAAACACAAATTGGAGGACAAACTAAACATGAGAAATTAAATAATCTACTGCCTTTCCTGATTAACTGAAACAATAAAAGCTGCTTAACTAATATAGTATTAAGGAGAAGAATAATCTAAGCATGAACAGTTGTATAAAACTGCTACTGTGCATTTACACCTCTACAAGAAAAACAGTCTCCCATACTTGGCTACACCTGATTTGGAAAATTTCAAGTACAACACACCACAGTTCCTGCAAACATTCTCTTTCGCAGAATGAGAAAATAAAAATATCATTAATGAGATAATAAAAACATCATTAATGAGATAATTAATCTCAGGCGGTTCAGGTTGCATGTTTGAAAGCACAAGTGGAGATAATGCACCCGGTTAGTTTACTGATTGTCTATCTTGTGCATGTGTTGCATAAGCTCAACCACCCGGTTACTGTAGCCCCATTAGTTGTCATACCATGAGACCAGTTTCACAAAGTTGCTGTTTAGAGCAATACCCGCATTAGCATAACAGATGGAGCTGCGTGGGTCTCCGAGAAAGTCTGAGGACACAACATCATCCTCAGTGTAACCCAGGATGCCTCTCAAGTAAGTTTCGGAGGCCTCTTTAATAACCTTCTTGTTTTCTTCATAAGAAGCCCCCCTCTCCAGTCTGGCAGTGAGGTCAACCACGGACACATCCGGAGTTGGGACGCGGAAAGCCATGCCGGTGAGTTTGTTGTTTACTGCTGGAATGACCTTGCCCACAGCTTTAGCTGCACCTGTTGAGGAGGGGATGATCTTCTGGGCAGCACCACGTCCTCCACGCCAGTCCTTGTTGCTAGATCCATCAACAGTCTTTTGGGTGGCGGTAGTCGCATGCACGGTCCTCATCAGACCCTCGATGATTCCAAACATGTAGTTGATCACCTTGACTAAGGGAGATAGGTAGTTGGTGGTTCAGGAGGCGTTGCTGACCACCGCCATGTCTTTGGTGTACTTATCCTCATTGACGCCCATCACAAACATGGGCGCGTCCGCAGAAGGTGCAGAAATGACTACCTTCTGGGCGCCTCCGCTTTTGATGTGTACGATCGCTTTGTCTGTGGTTGTAAAAACACCAGTGGATTCTACAACGTAGTTGGCACCTGTTGATTTCCAGTCAATGGCACCTGGATCAAGCTCTGTGAAAACTGTAATCAGATGTCCGTCAACATCCAGTTTTCCATTGTTCTTGGTCACGTTGTCTTTGTAGCGACCATGTGTGGAATCATACTTGAACACGTAAACCATGTCATCAAGGTCAATAAAAGGGTCATTGATGGCAACAATGTTGACGCCCGTGGCCAGGGCAGCGCGCAGGACCAGACGTCCAATGCGACCAAATCCATTAATTCCAACTTTGAGGTCAGGCATTTTGATTGTGTGTCAAACCTTACAGATTCACACGCTCCATTTTTTTTTTTTTTCCCCCAACGTTTATTTCATACAAAGCAATGTATATTTACAAGGTGTAATGCGTGTTTCTTTGTTTGTGTATATTACAGAGCGTTGCCGTTTGTTAGTGTTATGTGTCACATGCGTTAAAAACAATTACATGCATATACAGTTATGATAATATGACATTTATGGCATAGTGCATGTAAACACACATTCCTCGTTTCATTTCCATATCCACACGTGGAATGCATGTTACCCCTGTCCATCTCTCTCTCTCTCTCTTTCTCTATCACACCCACACACACATTCTCTTGCTTTTTATAGATGATAGTGCACGGATTGCAGTAGTCTAGGGAAGTAGACTTAACAGTCTCATAGAGCAATGTTTATACGTTGTGAAGAGAAACCAGAGCAACAATGCCAGTTCGTCTATTGCAGACAGTCGTTAACATAGTGCACGGAGCTTGCAGTGTTGAAACATTGTATATATTGCAGTAACAAGTATATTTTATTATTTTTAGCAGTATTTCAAATTTTAGGATGTCAAAATATTGTGCTATCTGTGAATAGGTGATGTCATTATATTAAACATTTAACAATTAATGTAACTAATTGCTTCTTTAGAAAAACGTTTGCGAGTTATGTCCCTTGCAAAATATAAAATGAATATTATGTTCCCGTGAAAAAGAGGTATTTGTTTCCCCTTAAATTTCGCTTACCAAGTGCACAGGCCGTCGAGAGCATAGCGAATGGTTAGCCCATAGATCATGTAACTGAGTCCCCACTATT
>OY992878.1:163201852-163304352 GCA_963921405.1 Cepaea hortensis
AGACACATGGGGATGGAGCATACACTTACATAGACACATGGGGATGGAGTATACACTTACATAGACACATGGGGATGGAGCATACACTTACATAGACACATGGGGATGGAGTATACACTTACATAGACACATGGGGATGGAGTATACACTTACATAGACACATGGGGATGGAGTATACACTTACATAGACACATGGGGATGGAGTATACACTTACATAGACACATGGGGATGGAGTATACACTTACATAGACACGTGGGGATGGAGTATACACTTACATAGACACATGGGGATGGAGTATACACTTACATAGACACATGGGGATGGAGCATACACTCACACACACACGTGGGGATGGAGTATACACTTACATAGACACATGGGGATGGAGTATACACTTACATAGACACATGGGGATGGAGTATACACTTACATAGACACATGGGGATGGAGTATACACTTACATAGACACATGGGGATGGAGTATACACTTACATAGACACGTGGGGATGGAGCATACACTCACATAGACACATGGGGATGGAGTATACACTTACATAGACACATGGGGATGGAGCATACACTTACATAGACACATGGGGATGGAGTATACACTTACATAGACACATGGGGATGGAGTATACACTTACATAGACACATGGGGATGGAGCATACACTTACACACACACGTGGGGATGGAGCATACACTCACATAGACACATGGGGATGGAGTATACACTTACATAGACACATGGGGATGGAGCATACACTTACATAGACACATGGGGATGGAGTATACACTTACATAGACACATGGGGATGGAGCATACACTTACACACACACGTGGGGATGGAGCATACACTCACATAGACACATGGGGATGGGGTATACACTTACATAGACACATGGGGATGGAGCATACACTCACATAGACACATGGGGATGGAGCATACACTTACATAGACACATGGGGATGGAGCATACACTTACATAGACACATGGGGATGGAGCATACACTTACATAGACACATGGGGATGGAGCATACACTTACATAGACACATGGGGATGGAGCATACACTTACATAGACACATGGGGATGGAGCATACACTCACATAGACACATGGGGATGGAGCATACACTTACATAGACACATGGGGATGGAGCATACACTTACATAGACACATGGGGATGGAGCATACACTTACATAGACACATGGGGATGGAGTATACACTTACATAGACACATGGGGATGGAGCATACACTCACATAGACACATGGGGATGGAGCATACACTTACATAGACACATGGGGATGGAGCATACACTTACATAGACACATGGGGATGGAGCATACACTTACATAGACACATGGGGATGGAGCATACACTTACATAGACACATGGGGATGGAGCATACACTTACATAGACACATGGGGATGGAGCATACACTCACATAGACACATGGGGATGGAGCATACACTCACATAGACACATGGGGATGGAGCATACACTTACATAGACACATGGGGATGGAGCATACACTTACATAGACACATGGGGATGGAGCATACACTCACATAGACACATGGGGATGGAGCATACACTTACATAGACACATGGGGATGGAGCATACACTTACATAGACACATGGGGATGGAGCATACACTCACATAGACACATGGGGATGGAGCATACACTCACACACACACGTGGGGATGGAGCATACACTCACATAGACACATGGGGATGGAGCATACACTCACATAGACACATGGGGATGGAGCATACACTCACATAGACACAAGGGGATGGAGCATACACTTACATAGACACATGGGGATGGAGCATACACTCACATAGACACATGGGGATGGAGCATACACTCACACACACACGTGGGGATGGAGCATACACTCACATAGACACATGGGGATGGAGCATACACTTACATAGACACATGGGGATGGAGCATACACTTACATAGACACATGGGGATGGAGCATACACTTACATAGACACATGGGGATGGAGCATACACTCACATAGACACGTGGGGATGGAGCATACACTTACATAGACACATGGGGATGGAGCATACACTCACATAGACACATGGGGATGGAGTATACACTCACATAGACACATGGGGATGGAGCATACACTTACATAGACACATGGGGATGGAGTATACACTTACATAGACACATGGGGATGGAGTATACACTTACATAGACACATGGGGATGGAGCATACACTTACATAGACACATGGGGATGGAGTATACACTTACATAGACACATGGGGATGGAGCATACACTCACATAGACACATGGGGATGGAGCATACACTCACACACACACGTGGGGATGGAGCATACACTCACATAGACACATGGGGATGGAGTATACACTTACATAGACACATGGGGATGGAGTATACACTTACATAGACACATGGGGATGGAGCATACACTTACATAGACACATGGGGATGGAGTATACACTTACATAGACACATGGGGATGGAGCATACACTTACATAGACACATGGGGATGGAGCATACACTTACATAGACACATGGGGATGGAGTATACACTTACATAGACACATGGGGATGGAGTATACACTTACATAGACACATGGGGATGGAGCATACACTTACATAGACACATGGGGATGGAGTATACACTTACATAGACACATGGGGATGGAGTATACACTTACATAGACACATGGGGATGGAGTATACACTTACATAGACACATGGGGATGGAGCATACACTTACATAGACACATGGGGATGGAGTATACACTTACATAGACACATGGGGATGGAGCATACACTTACATAGACACATGGGGATGGAGCATACACTTACATAGACACATGGGGATGGAGCATACACTCACATAGACACATGGGGATGGAGCATACACTCACACACACACGTGGGGATGGAGCATACACTTACATAGACACATGGGGATGGAGTATACACTTACATAGACACATGGGGATGGAGCATACACTTACATAGACACATGGGGATGGAGTATAGACTTACATAGACACATGGGGATGGAGCATACACTCACATAGACACATGGGGATGGAGCATACACTTACACACACACGTGGGGATGGAGCATAAGTAGTTATATATGATGCCTACACCCCCCCGAAATTGTGGTGCCGCGTGGTGCGCACCACGTGGTGCTCGTGGTGCTGGCACCACATGGTGCTGTGTGGTGTCTAGTGGTGGGAGTATGTGGTGCGGTGGTGCTGGGTGTATGTGGTGCCTGTGGAGTGTGTCTTTGGCTTGTTAAGCTCGTTGTTTTTGGCGGGTAAAATTTTTTAAAAAAGAAAAAAGTCTGATCTAATGAGCTGGAGGCTCTTCATGTGTGTGCGTGTGTGTATGTGGCCAGGGTGGAGTGGAAGGATCCGGCGTAAATAGTAAGCGCAAAGAAGGTGGTGGCCGGTGGTGCGACGTGTATAGTGACGTCATCGGTCCCTCGTAGTTGTATGTTTGGGCTATTAGGGTCGAATTTTTGGTGGAAAAGTATGGTCTAAGGGGTAGCGGGGTTATTAGGGGTGATGTCTCCGCACCTCCTTGTCGCATCGTTACCATGTTAAGATCGCTGTTTTGGCAGGAAAAGTATTTTTTTTTTAAATTAAAAATAATTTAATTTTTATTTTAATTAAAAAAATATTTCAATGGAAAATAAAAGATATTGGTTAATAGTGGTCTTTAGTGGGCGGGGCTTAAAATCTATTATCAAACGGTGTTAGCTCATTAAATGAAAATCTTAAAAAGAGTAAAGATGGCCGCTAGTTCGTGTTGTAGTGGTATGGTTTAGTGTTATTTGATGTTAAGGGGTGGGTGAGTGAAAGCGTATCTCGATGAGTGCTTCTAAACAATATCATCATAGGTATCAGATCGTTAAAGAAACAAGTAAAGATGGCCGTCGGTGTCCTCCGTGGGTGCCGGGTTCGAATCCCGGTAGGGCGGTTTAGTGGTAGAAGAAATATTGATGTTTTTGTTACTTAGTTGTGATGGCGATAGCGGGTGGTAGTAACAGGCTATGTGTAGCAAAAGAGATGTGGTGTGTTGGTTGAAGCTTAGGTGGTGCCCCAGACGAGGTGACAGGGTCGAATCTCGGTGCTGTGCTACTGGTAAGGGTAATAGGCGCCAGCGTGTGGGGTGTCTAGATGGTCATACGGGTTATGATTAGGGACGGTTTGTCTCTCCGTATCGCTGTGTCCACAAGTCCAATGGGGAAAACAGGCAGCCGATTTCACCTTTGTACCTACGATTCACAAAATATAACCTAACTTAAAAATCAGAATATGCTTCATAACCTCAACAGGTGTTGCCAAAAATCAGTACTCATTTTCATAACGGCTAATCCAGGGGCTTATCGTCGTCGTAATGAATTATGTGGTTTATTAATGTTATTGATGTATCCGCCATGGCAAATAGTTCGCAAGATTAATAAAAGTTCATATAAATATCGATAGAGGATTAAGAGCTTAACACCTATTGTCAGGCCATCCACTGAAAATCAATACCGCCATGCTAGATTCTTCTCATAATTGCGACCAGTGGCTTATAGATATAACCGTTATTGCAGACGCAGCTGTGTGCAGACTAATCTACCAGGTCACGTGGTCTAGGCCATATCGATAAAAACGGGGTATAAATGCTAAGGAATATTCACTGTACAAAACAGTTTCTACCAGCCGATCAAAGCGAGGAAACCAGACAGGACAACCTCTTGATACGAGTCCACAGCAGCAGATATCGTGTATAAAAGACGACCAGCCTATATCATATACACAGAAAACAGAGCTCACCAGGTGGCAAGGCATTAATGGTAAGGTGGACTTTGATAAATCTTTCACATTTTCGATATGCTTCTTCACGTCGACACACCGATAACCTAACAATACTAGTATAATACAGGGGATATATAGGCCTAGGCGTATATAACAGCTGATGAAACAACACAATATGTTCGTAACAGTTCATATTAGGCTGTGTCAAAATGATGTGAACATAGTGCTACGGTGGTACCTTAATATACACTAGTAGTATTGGGTAGTCATATGGGGAGTCAGAATTGTTTCTGGTGAGGTCTACATGGCCATGTTCGCTATGACTTTACGTTCTTATAAAAAGGAGGGGGTCATATCCGATCCAGAGCTAATAATGATATTAGGTGTTCCCTGTACAGATGGTATAGTACCTTATTTTTATCTATGTTTTACAGATACGGATGACCAGGAAGTCCTAATTCGGAAACTGTGGGGTCTATTAAGAGCGGAACCACACAGCGATTGCCTGGACTGCGCTAATCGCAATATGCAGCAAGCCCAGCCACTCATGGATTCGCTTATGGAGTCTTGGGTTAAAAGAGATAGTTTTTATGATCTAGTAAAGTGTCGACTGCAGTCTGTACTACAAGAACACTTTACCAAGGAGGACATAATCACGCTAAGTCTCAGTAGACTTGAGGCATGTCTCCACGAATATAACGACGAACACGCAACTCCCGAGCCCTCGCCAACCAACAACGAACGTCCATCGCCACCAACATCACCGACCTCCTTAACGTTCAGTCAATCCACACTGGTGGATGGGTGGTAAGCGGCTACATTTAGGTCGTCAATAACGGAACAAAGCTCAATATAAATATACGTCGTTGTAGTGTTCTGTCTTCTCACGGTGTGTTCCATAGGGGTGGCTACAGAGTGGTATATCACTCGAATGCTCGTTTACTGACACAAACACCCCACATTCATCAGGGCTCTCACTAGTGGTAAATCGATGTCTCCTAGTGTGAAAAGCGTGAATATCAGCGCACAAGCTATCACAGTGTTGTGACCAAGTGCAACTGTTATTATTCGTGAAGAACACAGACTAAGCCCGCCTTATAATTTCGGTGGCATTGGTGTCAATTCCACATTTGGTCAACACAAAAAAGATGTCTACGCCACCAACAGACCCTCATCAGGTTTTTCTTATTTGACTGTTGGAGTGGTACATAGAACCTGTACTTTTGTCAGGATGTGAAATGTTGGTTGTGGAACAATTGATGCACACAAACAATAATAAACGAGACATGCACACAGTGGACCACCAGTACACATTGGAACAGAGAGACAGGAATAAATACACATTGGTATAACGAGACAGAATCACATACACAAGTACAATACCACAAAAGTACAAATACACAAATATCTGCAGACGAGCCAAGTACACCAGAAGAATGTCACAAGTACAAAAGGACAAGTGTTTACAAAAATGAGACAAATCAAATAACAAAGACAGAGATTTTCATTTGTTTTCTCTTTTAATTTTCAATCACCCAGTGGTATACACTTGTCTGAGTAGTCAGTCGCTAATATCATACGTGTCCATGAGCACCCATTGTTGTTGGTCTTCTCTTTTTTCTAATACGAATACCTGGTTGGGTAACATGATCGACAGCGCCTTGCAGTAATTCCTAAGGGCTGTCAATTTGGCTCTATCTTTTTGTTGGATATCTGTTTCCTCTGTTACTATGTGAGCAGTAGTGTTTTTCCCTGCTTGAGCGGTGTCTAAGGGCTTCTGATGTTGTATTTTTATATGACGATGTAAATTGTCTTTTCGTTGATACAAACGCCCACAGCTGTGGCATTTGTGGGTTGTGGAATTGTGAACTGTATTAATGTGGCGTGTGAGATTGTATTTTTCAGTAAATATTTTCCCACAGGTGATACACAGGTGGCCTTCTTTCTTAGGAGTGGGCATAATGCTTCTGAGTGCCAATACTATATCTTGATACTAGTTGGTTGATAGCAGTAGCTTGGTACACGGTCTGTATATTTCAGTGACTTAGTAGCTGTTTGACCTCGAGAATGCAGCGTCTTTATATTTCACCTAGTTGATCCCGTTTACCACACCTGTGAAAACAACAAGCACAACAATTTTTTTAGTGTCCAAGAATATTTTAATGTTCAAGTTGTTTACTGATCTACTGACCGATCATATCTTTGACTTGAGCAGGTTGTTTGTGTGTCTACTCGTCTGTATCTCGTCCTTCAAGACCGATAACGTCTATTTCTAACCAAGAATTAATATTGTCAATCTTTCCTTGAGCGAAAAAGTTTCATATGTCCTGTGCTATATAGGGAATTTAGCCAACGGTGTTGACAACAGTTCTTCAATATGTATCCCATTCAGGTCTTGTTTGGTTTCAATGCGTTGCCTCTTGTAATAACTAAACATATGGGTTCAAAACGACTCATAGTGACTTGTACTGTCAAATGTTATAGTACCACATTGACCTGAGTTTGTACGTTTAACGAGTACACCCGCCTGGTTGTCTCTCTGTTGATTTTGTTCCTAACTACTCTTTCTTGGTTCAGTGTATAATTTTTTAGTGACAACCGGTCTTATGGCAACCTGATGAGGGTCTGTTGGTGGCGTAGACATCTTTTTTGTGTTGACCAAATGTGGAATTGACACCAATGCCACCGAAATTATAAGGCGGGCTTAGTCTGTGTTCTTCACGAATAATAACAGTTGCACTTGGTCACAACACTGTGATAGCTTGTGCGCTGATATTCACGCTTTTCACACTAGGAGACATCGATTTACCACTAGTGAGAGCCCTGATGAATGTGGGGTGTTTGTGTCAGTAAACGATCATTCGAGTGATATACCACTCTGTAGCCACCCCTATGAAACACACCGTGAGAAGACAGAACACTACAACGACGTATATTTATATTGAGCTTTGTTCCGTTATTGACGACCTAAATGTAGCCGCTTACCACCCATCCACCAGTGTGGATTGACTGAACGTTAAGGAGGTCGGTGATGTTGGTGGCGATGGACGTTCGTTGTTGGTTGGCGAGGGCTCGGGAGTTGCGTGTTCGTCGTTATATTCGTGGAGACATGCCTCAAGTCTACTGAGACTTAGCGTGATTATGTCCTCCTTGGTAAAGTGTTCTTGTAGTACAGACTGCAGTCGACACTTTACTAGATCATAAAAACTATCTCTTTTAACCCAAGACTCCATAAGCGAATCCATGAGTGGCTGGGCTTGCTGCATATTGCGATTAGCGCAGTCCAGGCAATCGCTGTGTGGTTCCGCTCTTAATAGACCCCACAGTTTCCGAATTAGGACTTCCTGGTCATCCGTATCTGTAAAACATAGATAAAAATAAGGTACTATACCATCTGTACAGGGAACACATAATATCATTATTAGCTCTGTCTCGGATATGACGCCCTCCTTTTTATAAGACCGTACAGTCATAGCGAACATGGGCATGTAGACCCCACCAGAAACAATTCTGACTCCCCATACGACTACTCAATACTAATAGTGTATATTAAGCTACCACCGTAACGCTATGTTCACATCATTTTGACACAGCCTAATATAAGCTGTTACGAACATATTGTGTTGTTTCATCAGCTGTTATATACGTCTAGGTCTATATATCCCCTGTATTATACTAGTATTGTTAGGTTATCGGTGTGTCGACGTGAAGAAGCATATCGAAAATGTGAAAGATTTATCAAAGTCCACCTTACCATTAATGCCTTGCCACCTGGTGAGCTCTGTTTTCTGTGTATATGATATAGGCTGGTCGTCTTTTATACACGATATCTGCTGCTGTGGACTCGTATCAAGAGGTTGTCCTGTCTGGTTTCCTCGCTTTGATCGGCTGGTAGAAACTGTTTTGTACAGTGAATATTCCTTAGCATTTATACCCCGTTTTTATCGATATGGCCTAGACCACGTGACCTGGTAGATTAGTCTGCACACAGCTGCGTCTGCAATAACGGTTATATCTATAAGCCACTGGTCGCAATTATGAGAAGAATCTAGCATGGCGGTATTGATTTTCAGTGGATGGCCTGACAATAGGTGTTATGCTCTTAATCCTCTATCGATATTTATATGAACTTTTATTAATCTTGCGAACTATTTGCCATGGCGGATACATCAATAACATTAATAAACCACATAATTCATTACGACGACGATAAGCCCCTGGATTAGCCGTTATGAAAATGAGTACTGATTTTTGGCAACACCTGTTGAGGTTATGAAGCATATTCTGATTTTTAAGTTAGGTTATATTTTGTGAATCGTAGGTACAAAGGTGAAATCGGCTGCCTGTTTTCCCCATTGGACTTGTGGACACAGCGATACGGAGAGACAAACCGTCCCTAATCATAACCCGTATGACCATCTAGACACCCCACACGCTGGCGCCTATTACCCTTACCAGTAGCACAGCACCGAGATTCGACCCTGTCACCTCGTCTGGGGCACCACCTAAGCTTCAACCAACACACCACATCTCTTTTGCTACACATAGCCTGTTACTACCACCCGCTATCGCCATCACAACTAAGTAACAAAAACATCAATATTTCTTCTACCACTAAACCGCCCTACCGGGATTCGAACCCGGCACCCACGGAGGACACCGACGGCCATCTTTATTTGTTTCTTTAACGATCTGATACCTATGATGATATTGTTTAGAAGCACTCATCGAGATACGCTTTCACTCACCCACCCCTTAACATCAAATAACACTAAACCATACCACTACAACACGAACTAGCGGCCATCTTTACTCTTTTTAAGATTTTCATTTAATGAGCTAACACCGTTTGATAATAGATTTTAAGCCCCGCCCACTAAAGACCACTATTAACCAATATCTTTTATTTTCCATTGAAATATTTTTTTAATTAAAATAAAAATTAAATTATTTTTAATTTAAAAAAAAAATACTTTTCCTGCCAAAACAGCGATCTTAACATGGTAACGATGCGACAAGGAGGTGCGGAGACATCACCCCTAATAACCCCGCTACCCCTTAGACCATACTTTTCCACCAAAAATTCGACCCTAATAGCCCAAACATACAACTACGAGGGACCGATGACGTCACTATACACGTCGCACCACCGGCCACCACCTTCTTTGCGCTTACTATTTACGCCGGATCCTTCCACTCCACCCTGGCCACATACACACACGCACACACATGAAGAGCCTCCAGCTCATTAGATCAGACTTTTTTCTTTTTTAAAAAATTTTACCCGCCAAAAACAACGAGCTTAACAAGCCAAAGACACACTCCACAGGCACCACATACACCCAGCACCACCGCACCACATACTCCCACCACTAGACACCACACAGCACCATGTGGTGCCAGCACCACGAGCACCACGTGGTGCGCACCACGCGGCACCACAATTTCGGGGGGGGGGTGTAGGCATCATATATAACTACTAGCATACACTCACATAGACACATGGGGATGGAGTATACACTTACATAGACACATGGGGATGGAGTATACACTTACATAGACACATGGGGATGGAGCATACACTTACATAGACACATGGGGATGGAGCATACACTTACACACACACGTGGAAATGGAGTATACACTCACATAGACACATGGGGATGGAGTATACACTTACATAGACACATGGGGATGGAGCATACACTTACATAGACACATGGGGATGGAGCATACACTTACACACACACGTGGAAATGGAGTATACACTCACATAGACACGTGGTATGTGTGGGGTATTTAATGTAAATTGTCGTTGAATAAAAGTCTAGGGTTAGAGGGCCCGGATACACACGATAAGATATTTGTTCGAGTCCTTTCTTTGGTAGAAGTCTCCAGGAATATAGAGTAGCTTTGCTCTATGGATGTAAGGATTGGGACTGAACAGTAATGAACCCCAGCCCACCCAACAATGATAAGACTACCCTCCTGAAGAACAAGGCAGAGAACAGGTCAAGTAACCACAGACATCTTGCAAGCTGTTGTCCTTCTATGGGACATATGGGTCTATGTGTTGGCTGACCTCCCACTTTAGTTCTCTGTACATGTATAACAGTAGCACATTTCTCTACAATGACAAAACGTTGTAACATTGGTCACAAGACAATAAAGACACTCCTGGTCCTAATTATATCTTTATTAATAGAATCTAACATATACCTTTACGAGACTCTACAATCTATAAAACATCATAACCAAAACAAATACATTGTCAAGTAATGAATTAACTTCTAAACTAAAACTCCTCACCTCCTCTGTCTCTCCCCTCACCTAAAACCATACACCCTCAACTCTTGAGTGTTGTGTCTTCCCGAATAACCATCTTGGGACTACCGTTAACCAATTTCAATAAATCAAACACCCTACATCTACCTTAATCTCTGGTCTCTACTATATTAAACAAAGACAGATCATAAATCTTGGATCTGGCTCGTGATTGTGTCTTTGTCCTAACTAAGTCTGGAATACGTAAATCCTGTGAATCAGGAACAATGTAGGTCCACCCGACACTGGGATGGATAATTACTGTATCATACTCCAAGGGAAAACGTCCTGTGAAGACGCTTCTAGTCTCTATTTTTACTCCTCCATGTAGTCTACCGCTGATATAGATGGGTTCATCCCATCCTGAACTGACCAAACACCATACTGTGTTACCGTAAAAAGGTTCTCTGGATGCCGAACACTGTGATTGTGGATATGGAATCAATGACGTTGATGTAATCCATTTGATGGTGGATCATAATTGACAGACAAATGTAACTGTCCACAAATGTTCCTAAAGGACTTTAGATAAAAAATGATGGGTTTTGTGCGGATACGATGGACTTGAATTCGGAAGTTCTGGGACTTGCATATGTCTTGAGAGGCACATGAGTCTGCCATAAACGGTGATTTCAACCATAATTCTGGAAATGTTGAAGCACGGACTATCAACGAAGTTGCTGTGGTTGTTAGTGAAGGAAGGACTATCCATAAGCATCTGTCATAGCTAGTTTGAACATCTTTAGGCGGCCTCCCGCGGATTTATAGGGTTAACATGCTTCATCGAAGATAAAGACGCATCCTCAATGCCTTAGAGCGACATTGAACCAAACAGGGGTTCCGTAGCTGGTTTCAGATCTCAATCAATTGATTATGACCGCTTATAGGAAAAGTACAATCCAGTCCGTAAGCTTTTCCAGACATATAACTTCCCTGATACTACAGGAAGAATACAGGTTACATCTCTCAGACGTAGACAATGGTAACTGATGGTACCTAATTCCAGATCACCCTTCCAGCTGTCTTGCCACTAACTCATACGTTGTCAACACCGATAGTCAAAGGAGGTAACTGAGATAAGTCTTTCTCGTAGTTGCTTAAAAGAAAACAATGAGTTCTCTCCCTCGTCCGGTAGCGAATTCCAGCTACCAGCTCAACGATTAAGGTGTAGTGGCCATCTCTATAGAAAAACCATATCTCGCCTCCATCTTGTAACTACCTATGTTGGACAGCCATCTCTTTGATGACAAGTATAAATAAAAGGATAGCCACGGTTTTGGACTTCGCAAATTGTCCCTCGCCATTTGCCTCCAGTGCCTGTAAGATTGAAATCGACAAGCACTGTACATCATGGCATAATATACATTTTCATTTTGCACAAACAGACACACACATTGGCGATAAAACAAGAGGACAGGGGCATTCCCCGCTGTTCTCTGTTAGTTACTTTGTACCTAAATCTCTGTTGACAAGCGGGTTCTCTATGCACTGCCCGCAAAACTGATCCGTCCATTGGTCGGGGATTTGGTTCGGTCTTCTAAACTAACCTTACCACCCTCATGATAAGACACACCGACGAACAAGACAAACACAGATACCGAAAAATATACACTCTCACATGGTAACACCCACACTATGAGAGGACCCATCCGTTCTAGAACATACCGGGATTCTCTCTGACTAAACTGTCTACTCTTAGCAGTCGGGGTTGTAAATATCTGCTCCGATGTCTTGTTAGTATGGCAAGCAACACTGCACGATTTACTGCAGGTAGAAATGGGTATGTAGGTATTTAGGCCGTTCTCATGAATTGGACTTAGCCAACAGGACACGCAGGAACCGCCAAACCGTCTGAAGCAATGGGGTGTCCTAACTAACGGTTTCCCCAGGCTGTCATACACACAAACTTAACTTCCCTCCCCGGAATATTCCGTACACAGATGACGTAAAGATTCACACTCAATATGTATGCTTACATGTTATGAATCTTAACAAATGCACTATTCAGCACATAAATAGTTTACTAGAAGTCTAGTAAAGATAGTCTCTTCTCTAGAGAATATTGAACCGAATGTAAAGATATAGTGAACTCTGCATAGACTATGCACAGAATTGGCAGATATATCAAGATCTTCACCAGAATATGAATCAGTAATCATAGCATGAGCTGAATTGTAAGCAGAGAATTATGATACCGTGGTATAGACGTTCGAGATGCAAAGTTCGAACCTCAGGCTGTTGTCTTACAGAAGTAATGTTGCAGTTTCAAACTTCAACAAAATACATAAGTTACATGTATTATATTTATCTTATCAAACAGATATGAATCATTCAAAAAAAAAAAAACAAAAAAAAAAAAAAAACAATATTTCTCTCACCATCAGCAAAAGAAGGCACTGTTGGCGAAAAAAAACCAACACCCGCTCCCTTTAGAACTACATCTGCTTAGGGGGAACGTTCAGATTCAAGTGGCTATGTCTGGTCTGGCCAGGGAATAACCTCTAATGCATTCTATTTTCAGCTATAGCACCAAATTCCGTCTCGTTGTGAACTCTGGCATTCGTTACCATATAAGGCAACGACGTCCCCTACACGTGAAACTCGCACTTCCTAGAAACCGTTCCTCTTTTCGTGTCTGCAAACTGGGGAAACTGGAACACTATGTCACAGTATGGAGTATACACTCACACAGACACGTGGAGGCATACACTCACACAGACACGTGGAGGCATACACTCACACAGACACGTGGGAATGGAGTATACACTCACACAGACACGTGGGGGGGATGGAGTATACACTCACACAGACTCGTGGGGATGGAATACACACTCACATAGACGCTTGGGATGCATGAACTCACACTGATGCGTGGAAGGGGGGCATACACTCACACAGAGGCTTGGGTAGGTGGGGGGGGGGGGGGCAGAACATACATTCGCAACAAAACCAATGTCTAGATAGAAGACAAGAAAAAAAATAAGAAATGGAAAACGATCCCAACAATACGAATGGGGTAAGTGCATATTAAATTGTGTTATTGTAATTTTTATTGTATATTTCGATTACATCATTATACATTAAAATAATGGCAGAACGAATGGCGACATGTATTAGTATAGACAAAACAAAATATACAATAATAAGCAAACAATTAGTAAACTGTTATCAATACTTACAATGCGAGTTTGCTGTATTATTCAATATTCTAACCTGGGAATTTTCAAAACAGCAATATAAGATTGGAAAAACAATTGCCTATAGTGTATAATTGAATTTTTTTTTCTGCTGTATTGGGACATGAAACGTTTACTTTAGAATTTTGCTGACGACAGCAAAACTGAGTGAGTGAGGGGACTAGGATGAGATTATTTGGTGCAATATGTCGATTTTGAAACAACTTCTTGGAAACGCTGAACAGACAATTGAAAGAAATAGACGGGCCGAATATAATGGTCAAGAACATGGCAGAAATGTTTGTTTGCATGTTTGTCTACCTGCCTGTTTCTTTTCTGTTCATCTTCTTCTGTGGTTCGTCTGTTAGTCTGCCTATTAATGTGTCTGATTATTTGCCTGTATGGTTTTCATATATGTGTGTGTATGCCATCTGTGAGTTTTTCTATCTGTCTGTCTTACTGCCTGCCTGCATATAAATATACCAGGTAGTCTGTCTGTATGTTGTGCATCTGTCTTCATGTTGTTCATCTGTCTGTCTCTGTGTCTGTCTGCTTGATTGCCTATCAACCATTGCTAGTGCATAGGATTGTCTGTGTGTCTTTCATATGTTTGTCTTTCTGTCTCTCTGTCCTTCTGTCTGTCTGCCCCCTCTCTCTCTGTGTCTCTCTCTGTCTGTCTCTCTCTGTCTCTCTCCCTCTCTCTCTCTCTCTCTCTCTCTCTCTCTCTATATATATATATATATATATATATATATATATATATATATATATATATACTCGGCTCGCGATGATGGTGGAATGCTGCAAGAGGGCGTCTGATTGGTCTGGAACTCTGGGAGTCAGGACGACCCCTGTATATAAGGCCCTGCACAGGTAGAACTGTCCCTTTTCCCGTAGTCCACCGCACAGAGCGACAAGGCGCCAATGCCTATTTCTATTGTGTGTTTAGTAGTTAGACCCTGAAGTTTTGCAGTGGAAAAGCCAGAATTCTAGTTTTAGATTTTAGATTTTCCTGGTTTTTTTTTGGTGGACTAGAAGTTTTTGTTAACTGATTCTCTGCCAAAGGATTGTATATCACCAAATGTTACTTCCCATTTAGCAGGAGGACGATATATCGCCATACTAGCCATCGTGTTATTTGTTTCATTTCGTAGTATTTTCCACAATTTTAATGGCCAGAGAATGGAAATTTACATTATAAAACTTTTTCATTTGATTGTGCACCATGTTGGTTCTAACCCACCTTTTTGTTTGGCGCTGAATCAGTTAAGTTAGTTTTTAGTGGACTAGAAGTTTTTGGTAAATTAATTCTAGTGGATTAGTTGTTGGTGGATTAATGTTTGGTGGATTAGTGTTTGGTAGATTTGGAGTTTTTACTGGATTAGAAGTATTTGCTACACTTAGGAATTTTATTTGTTGGATTAGTGTTTTTGCTGTTTGACATTTGCTGTATCCTAACTCCCTTGTTGATGCTACATGTCTGTATATTATTGTGAAGTTCAGAAGTTTAATAAACAAATGATGCTTGTGGTACTCTTACTTTGTCGTTTAGTTGATAGACTCTCTTGTTATAGTCACTGGTGTTAGAACAGCCCTTGGAGTAATTCTTTGTCTGGGATTGGAGAATATTATTCTAATCCCCTGTCGGCCCACCCTGGACCTTCTTAAACCTTAATTCTTTTCTATTCTTGTTAACCGAGGACGGTGAGAGGTTCCTTCCCTTTATCCATTTTCTTCTTTGGCCCTACGCAGTCAGGGTTGCGCTCTTCTCCTCACATCACCGTAGCAGAAGTAAGTGGTCCTTGCTTCCTGTTTTTACCTCTGTTTCAAGTGGCGAGCCTGTGCCAGGTTAGTGACAGCCTTAGAATTATTCTGGTAGGATTGTTTTGGTACCAAGTGAGTGTTTTAGTTGAGATCTTTAGTTAGTTTCTTCGTCGGTTCATTTTTGGTATAGTTGGTAGTAGTCTTCTAGAGATAGCAAAACCCAGGTTAGCTAGTTAGGCTCCATTGCAAAACCACCCGTAGCATAGTATCTTGTCCTTAAGATGGAGACCAGAAGTACTCGTGCTGCAGTGAGAGTTGAAGAAGATGAGTCTCCGCCAGTTTCTACGATGGGAACCGAAGATCCCCGCCCAGTGGACGCTCCACCACGCGAGCTCACTGAGGCTTTGAGGTATGTTGTAGTACCAACCAGAAAGCCTGTTCGGTGTTTTGGGGAGAAAGGTGGGCCATCGGTAGAAGAGAACGTCAGGGAGGTGAGGTCAGCTTGGAGGGCTGGCATGTTAGAGACAGTGGATAAGGTGGATGTTATTTTCGACAGCATAACCAGTCCTGTCAGGAGGGAGTTGGAACTCCATGCTTCTGAGGAAGATCCCGAGGCCATGCTACAGGCCTTGCTGAAGATATTTGGAGAGAAGAAGAGTCTACGGGAGCTCCTGGCAACGTTATTCACAATACGCCAGCGAGCTGGGGGAGACAGTCCATGACTTCTCCCATAGGGTCAATGCTGAGTTTAAGCGGGTGGTGAAGGCACAGGAAATTCAAGGTGTCCCTGTGTTGGATGGGGAGGCCCTTCGAGACCAGTTTGTGGCTGGCATAAGGGACAGTTTCACCCAAACTGTCCTAAAAGAAAAGATCGCACAAGATTCATCTGTGACATTCCTTCAGATCAGGGAGTGCGCACAAACATGGGAAGGTGTGCGGTCCCCGCCAGGTGCTGAAATCAGAGAGGTAGAGGTGAGAGCCAGAAATGAGAACTCTGGGGAAATTCAGTCAAGCGTACCTTCAGCGGTGACAGTTGAGTTTCAGCAGGGGCAGTATGGGCCTGTGCAGGCTGAGGTAGTCCCACAAACGGTAGAATGTAGGCCTGCACATACTGAGCCAGCTCGAGTACCACCAAGAACTGAGTTTACTTCCAGGCAGGGTGAAATTGATTTTCTGCAGAGGGAGATGTCTGAGATTGGTGCCAGGCTGAACAGACTCACCACCAGCGATCAACAACATCAAGTGCCACGTTGCTGGCGATGCAATCGGGTTGGTCACTTGAGACGCGAGTGCAGACAGGCATTAAACGGGACCCCTCTAAGGCTGGGAGCCAGGTATTAGAAGGGGAGCGTCATGGCTCGGATATTAAAATTGTGGGTGGTAGGCCCGAAGAGACTGTTTTAATAGGTGGCAAGTGTGTCCAGTGTGTCATCGATACAGGTTCTCAGGTTTCCACCATCACTGAGGCCTGTTTCAAGGACATGTTCCAGGACTATGTCCTAAAGGAAGGACAGTTTGTTAGGTTGACGGCCGCAAATGGCGTAGTGATTCCATATGTGGGGTACTTTGTGTGTGACATCGTGTTGGGTAGGACACATGTGAAGGACTGTGGAGTCTTTGTCACCAAAGACATGGACAATGGGGAGAGAAGAGTGCCTGGCATTATTGGCACGAACATTTTACAGTCAGTGCCGAATCTGTGTAGGTTTCTTAATTGGAGCAGCCCAGCGGAGGAGATTCCTGGAGTCGGACTAGACTGTGTTAAAGTGTTTGTTGACAATAGAGTTTGCGTACCTGCCCGCTCCATCACTGCAGTTAGTGTAAAATGTGTAAGATTTGTGCGTGAAAATATGCATGTCATTTTCAGCCCAACTCGATACTTGGAGCACAAAGGTTTGCTTTTCTCCCACACATTGACTACCTTGAGACGGGGCGTATGCCAAGTCCAAGTGGTCAATCTGGGGGATGAAGACATATGCTTGTCGAAGGGTACTCAAGTTGGAGATATTTTAGATGCTACTGTAGATTTGACCAACCATTTCAAAATGGTAAGTGCTCCGGAAGTTGAGGTTTCAACACAGCCGTATGCCGGAGAGAAAGATGATGTTAGGTGCCCTGTAGATTTGAGCAGTTTTGAGGGTAGTGATAGAGATAGGAAGAAGTTAGAGGAGTTATTAGTTAGGTATGATAGTCTTTTTGCCAAGGGAGATACTGACATAGGCTATACAGATAGGGTAACCCATAGCATCCAGTTGACAGATGAGACCCCCATCAAGCAGCCTTATAGGAGAATTCCCCCCAGCAATTTATAGAGAAGTACAAGATCATCTCCAAGGTTTATTAGATAGTCAGATAATTAAGGAAAGTTCCAGTCCTTGGGCTTCTCCGGTGGTCCTCGTGAGAAAAAAGGATGGTAGACTTAGGCTATGTGTCGATTATCGGGCTGTAAATGTTAGGACAAATAAAGATGCATACCCTCTCCCTAGAGTAGATGAATATCTAGATGCCCTGGGTGGTGCCAAATTATTTTCAACTTTAGATCTTGCAAGTGGGTATTACCAGGTGGCCATGAAGCCAGATGATCAAGAGAAGACTGCTTTTACCACCCCGTTTGGTTTGTATGAGTATACGCGTATGCCAATGGGACTTGCAAACTCCGCGAGCAGCTTCCAGAGGTTAATGCATTGCTCTCTGAATGACTATGTTTTTCAGATTTTGTTGGTATACCTTGATGACATTTTAGTGTATTCTGGCGATTTTTCAGAGCATCTGAGTAGGCTTGAGAAAGTATTTGAGAGACTGCAGTCCATTGGGCTAAAACTAAATCCTGAAAAGTGTAACTTTTGTCAGAAAAAGGTTGAGTTTTTAGGTATTTTTAGGGCACACCATTTCAGAAGAAGGCATTGGCACCATGGATGATAAAGTTTCAGCCATAAAAGAAGCACCTGTGCCCAGAACTCAGACAGAACTTAGGTCATTTCTAGGGTTAGCCAGTTATTATAGAAGGTTTGTCCTAAAGTTTGCTAATATTGCAAGACCACTACATGAGCTGGTTGGCCAACTCAACCAGCAGCAGACCGGCGATACTAAGAAGAAGAAAGGACCAATAGGACGGCTGTGGACTCCAGAGTGTGATGAGGCGTTTAATCGCTTAGAAGAGGCACTGACATCAACACCCCTTTTGGGCTTCCCAGACTTCTCATTACAGTTCATATTGGAGGTAGATGCCTCATACCAGGGGTTAGGTGCTGTCCTCTCACAAATTCAAGATGGTAAGAAAAGAGTCTTAGCTTACGCTAGCCGCACGCTACGCCCCTCAGAACGAAATGCTAAAAGCAGTTCTAAGCTTGAGTTGCTCGCGTTGAAGTGGGCTATGACTGAGAAGTTTAGAAGTTATCTTTTAGGTACTAAAGTAGAAGTTTTTACAGATAGTAGGAATTTATCTTTGTGGCAAAAGGCAAAATTAGGTGCCATTGAGCAGAGATGGATAGCACAGATGTCAATGTTTGACTACACCATTAAGCACAAACCAGGTCGTGCTAATGGAAATGCTGATTATTTGTCCCGCTACCCTTTTGAAGCCCCAGGAAGATCAGATGAAGAAGGTGACATTCCATTCAGTCACATAGCTGCTACACCAGTTAGTCCAAACTTAAGAACTGCTAGGATAGGAGAGATTGTAGAGGTAGATAGACAGAATAACCCTGTAGGTAATGTGCCACTGGTATCATTACCATCATATTCAGCTGAAGAGTTGATAAAACTACAAGCAGAAGATGTGCATGTGCATAAAGTGTTAATTTGTGTGAGTGAGAGAGTGAGACTGAGTAAGATAGAGATGAGGGGTTTACCCCCTGAAACCAAAAGCTTGTTGAAGCAGCGAAAGAGATTGAGTGTGATTAATGGGTTGTTGTACAGGAAATTAAAGAAGCCAGGTAGAGGGTGGATTTCTCAATTAGTGGTACCTGATGCATTGAAGCAGAGAGTGTTAGAATCGGTGCACAGCACCGGCCATCAGGGCAGAGATAGAATGATACAAATCCTGAGAAGTCGGTGTTATTGGGTTGGCATCACAAAAGATGTTGAGCTGTTTTGTAAAAGATGCCAGAGGTGTAATATTGCTAAACCACCCCATATTAAACTGCAGGGTCCTTCAGGTAATTTATTAGCATCTAGGCCTTTTGAGGTGGTGACCATGGATTTTACTATGTTAGAGAAGGATAGTCGGGGGTATGAAAATGTGTTGGTTATTACAGATGTTTTCACCAAATTTACAATTGCTGTTCCCACAAGGGATCAGAAAGCCTCGACAGTTGAGAAAGTTCTGGTTGAGAAATGGTTTTTGTATTTAGGTGTACCCCATAGACTCCATTCAGATCAAGGCAGGAACTTTGAATCGGCTGTGATTGCAGAACTCTGTAGAGTGTACGGGATTCAAAAGAGCCGTACCACGAGTTACAATCCAAAAGGGAACGGTCAGTGCGAGAGGTTTAATAGGACCCTACATGATCTTCTGAGGCCACTAGAGGCAAGCCAGAAAAGGAAATGGTCTGAACATATAGCTGAGGTTTTGTTAGTTTATAACTCTACGCCTCACTCGTCCACAGGTTACTCCCCGTACTATTTGGTGTTTGGAATAGAACCCAGATTGCCAGTAGATTTCATGCTAGATGCTAGTGATGATAGTGATTGTAATGATGGGGAACCAAATGTTGAGAACTGGGTGACTGGACATCTTTCCCGTCTGCGTAACGCGCATGTTAGGGCAGGCGAACAGTTAAGAAAGTTAGCTGCGGTAAGGAAAGAGAGATGTGACAAGACATTGCCCCCTAAATTGCTAACCATAGGAGAAGTAGTTAGGAAGAGAGTCCACTATACAGAGCGGTGCAAGATTAAAGACCAGTGGTCTGTAGACAAATATACAGTGGTACAGGTCCCAAAAGCATCAGGGGGCCCATATGTTATTAGAAGAGTTGGAGAGAATGGACCTGACATTAGAGTAGCAGGACACGAGTTAAAGCGGTGTGAGAAATATGCGGTAATTGAGGTACTAGAGGCGACGATAAGACTACCAGAATTGCCTGTCGTGGTAGAGGTTGAGGATCCACGGGATAGACCACCAAGAAGTGACTGGTACATGTTTGAGCCAGGAGACTTGAATGTGAGGCGATCAGAGAGAATCCGTCTTAGAAGAGATAGATGATGTTATTTTTGAATACATTTTGTTTCAAATGTTCAGTGTGGAGGCAAGTGGTAACCTGTATAAAGGTTGCTGATTTATTGTTTGGGTAACTTTTATGATTGTTTAATTATTTTAATGTAAAAAGTGAGGGTTGTATTCATTTTGTTATGATTGCTCATGTAGCAGAGGGGCTATTTCTCCTCACTGATGTTAATTTGATCACTGAGTATTAACTTGTACTAGTATAAGGATGGCTTATGCTTATATGTTATTACTGTTATTTTGGACTTATTGATGACTGGTGGCGTACATGTATACTGTTTCACATTATAAATCTGGATAGAATGAGTAAATTGTTTTATAATGGTACTGTTTAGGGATGTAACCAGCAGTTCAGGTGTTGAGGGCAGTGTCCTCAAGAGTGACAGGTTTTTTTGTTGTTGCTGAGAGATGTGTTCCTTGGCATATAATTATCAGAGCATAGAGGTGTGAAGATAACTACCTGTTTGATAAGTGTACCAGGGACGTATGGTCCGGTTGTCGACACGACAACAGTTAAAGAGGGGGAATTATTCATTGTTTTTGTAATTGTTCGTATAATATTGTGAACACTAAGGTGGCGGGAGACTGTCTCCCTGTTGATTGCATTATTTTTTTTCATTGCTGATATTAGATTAGTCATGAATAATGACTGGTATTAATGTAAATGTACCTTGTATTAGCATGTGACCATTATTCTTGTTGGTACCTGATGTACATTTTGGGGGTGTTTTACTTGATGGGTGATGTCTGGTGAGGATAGGAATTTTTTTTTTTTGAGCTCCATCAATAGTGGAGGACTGTAAGGTAGGGGTCAGAAATAATCCCTCCCTTACCCAAGGCACTAGGGGTGTAATGTTCAGTTATCGGGACGACAACAGTTAAAGATGGGGAATAATGTACTCGGCTCGCGATGATGGTGGAATGCTGCAAGAGGGCGTCTGATTGGTCTGGAACTCTGGGAGTCAGGACGACCCCTGTATATAAGGCCCTGCACAGGTAGAACTGTCCCTTTTCCCGTAGTCCACCGCACTGAGCGACAAGGCGCCAATGCCTATTTCTATTGTGTGTTTAGTAGTTAGACCCTGAAGTTTTGCAGTGGAAAAGCCAGAATTCTAGTTTTAGATTTTAGATTTTCCTGGTTTTTTTTTGGTGGACTAGAAGTTTTTGTTAAGTTAGTTTTTAGTGGACTAGAAGTATTTGGTAAATTAATTCTAGTGGATTAGTTGTTGGTGGATTAGTGTTTGGTGGATTAGTGTTTGGTAGATTTGGAGTTTTTACTGGATTAGAAGTTTTTGCTACACTTAGGAATTTTATTTGTTGGATTAGTGTTTTTGCTGTTTGACATTTGCTGTATCCTAACTCCCTTGTTGATGCTACATGACTGTATATTATTGTGAAGTTCAGAAGTTTAATAAACAAATGATGCTTGTGGTACTCTTACTTTGTCGTTTAGTTGATAGACTCTCTTGTTATAGTCACTGGTGTTAGAACAGCCCTTGGAGTAATTCTTTGTCTGGGATTGGAGAATATTGTTCTAATCCCCTGTCGGCCCATCCTGGACCTTCTTAAACCTTAATTCTTTTCTATTCTTGTTAACCGAGGATGGTGATAGGTTCTTTCCCTTTATTCATTTTCTTCTTTGGCCCTACGCAGTCAGGGTTGCGCTCTTCTCCTCACATCACCGTAGCAGAAGTAAGTGGTCCTTGCTTCCTGTTTTTACCTCTGTTTCATATATATATATATATATATATATATATATATATATATATATATATATATATATATATATATATATATATATATATATATATATATACCTTGTGACATAAACTGTGTCGTCTTCTTGCTAATTGTTAAACCAAATTCAGAACAATCATTGGAGAATACAGGTAGCAGAGGCTTTCTCAGAGTGGGTCGTAATCGTATGTACACACACACACACACACACACACACACGCGCGCGCACGCACGCACGCACACACACACATTACATTGGCACCTTTCCGTCTTGACAGACGATAGTTTTGTACATTGTGCCTCAAAAAGGCTTAATAACAACGATCCATGGCGGTGGCGAGTGTGGCTGGTAACGTCAATTCGCGCTGTAAATGTTCATTCACAGTAGATGCATGTGAACACGTGGTCATTTCCACCATCACGCGCCATCTTACGTCTCGCACGCTCTGTGTGTGCTTTATCTGCAATCATGTTCTCCTTTGTCTTTATTCTATTTCTGATAGTTTCCCTCCATGCAACACGTTCAGCGGCGACTTGCTCCCAATGTGCACTATCAATGCCTCTATCAATCATGTCCCGCTTACACACATCTTTGTATCGTGGTAGAGGCCGACCCTGAGATCTCCTACCCGTCTGTAATTCACCAAACAAGATGTCCTTTGGTATTCTACCATCATTCATCCTCCTAACGTTTCCTATCCATCTAAGTCTACGAAGACTGAGCATGGAACACATCGTCACAAAACCTGATCTTTCCAATACTTCAGTATTTGTGATTTTGTCTTGCCACTTAATACCAAGTATTCTTCGCAGACACCGCATGTGAAGTTGTTTAAACTTTCTCTTGGTGTGAGTAAATTGTCCATGTTTCACTGCCATAAAGAAGAGTACTGAGGACACAGGTTTGTTAGACGACTTTTGTTCTGGCAGTTATCTTTCTGTTCTCCCAGACTCTTTTTGCTAACATGTTCATTGTTGTCGCTGCCTTGCCAATCTTGATGTTGATTTCCTGATCTAGGGATAATTTGTTATTTACCTCTGATCCTAGATATGTAAACTGGTCTACCATCTCCAGTTCGGCGTCATCAATAAAGATTGACGGTACCCCATTTGCACCTTGTGATATAATCTGTGTCTCCTTTTTGTATTAGTTAAACCAAATTCAGAAAAAGCATTGGAGAATGCAGATTGGAGATGTTGTAATTCTTCCTCAGAGTGGGTTGTAATTGCGGCATCATCCGCAAAAAGCATCTCTCTGATTAGTACCCTCCTAATTTTGGTCTTGGCCTTCAATCTCTGAGCATTATAGAGGCCGCCATCTGAGCGTGAGTAAATGTATATACCACCATCCTGATCATGAAAGGCATGTTTCAGTAGAAGTGAAAAGTATATTCCAAAGAGAGTGGGAGCTAGGACCACAACCTTGCTTAACTCCACTCTTGATTTCAAACTCTTCTGAAGTTACACCATCAAACCATCACACACACGCACGTACACACACACACACACACACACACACACACACACACACACACACACACACACACACACACACACACACACACACAAACACACACACACACACATATATAATGTGATCAAGCCGGTCTCCCTGGTCTAGGTGTTAACGTCTTTCTCCGTAATCCCGTATATTCTCGTGAGTGACGTAACCTTCGTGAGAATCGGTATCGATTATCGCTAACGATTCTCGTTGCGTTGGCAACTTACGGCGTATGTGAGCCGGTCGCTCAGAAAGCAATGGCAAACTACTGAGCGTAATCTTGCCTAGTACATCAAAAGCAGCTGAAAAATGCTGATGTTGACTGCAAAGTCCTGTAAGGGATATGAAAAAAAATGTGATCAACATGGAATAATTATTATAATGAGTCACATCACGAAGATTTTGCTAAGAATTATCACGCAAAGAGTTAGGAAGAAAATACAACCTTAAATAGGAGAAGAACAATGTGGGTTTGTAGAAGGCAAGTGTACAGTAAATGCTGTGTATATGCTGAGAAGAGTAATTGAACCTTCTATAGAAGTAAACACAGATCTATATCTTTGCTTTATTGACTACACAAAGGATTTCGATAAAGTGAGACATGTCGAAATGATAAGGATGCTTGAAGATCTATAAATTGATGGAAAAGACCTTAGACTTGTAAAAGAACATACATTGGAAACAACAAGCTGCCATAAGAATTGATAATGAAGTAGGTCAATATCAATCCATTAAGAGAGGCGTGAGACAGGGATGTGTAATGTCTTGAGATCTTTTTTTCCCTGTACAGTGAAAATATTTTCAGAAATATAGAAGATATGGAAGGAATCATAATTGGTGGACGATACATCAATATCAGTAGATATGCAGATGATAGAGTCTTGATTGCAGACAATGAACAGGACCTGCAACATTTAGTAGATGCGGTTGTCACACACAGTGAACAACTAGGGTTAGAATTGAATTGTAAGAAGACACAGATTATGGCCGTCTCTGGGAAGAAGGAAATAGCACAATGTAATATAGAAGTAAATGGGCGTACTCTTAAACAAGTGAATCGATACAGTTATCTGGGAACAGTCATAACATCAGATGGAAGATGCATTGAAAAAATTAGAACAAGAATTGTAATGGCGAAGGTATCCTTTTGCAAGATGAAAAACATACTTTATATCACTTGAAACGAGAAAAAGAGTGTTGCAGTGCTACATAGAACCTGTACTTTTGTATGGATGTGAAGCTTGGACAATGAGGAGACAAGCTGAAAAACAGCTGGTGGCTGTGAAAATGTGGTTTCTGAGGAAAATTCAAAGAATACCATGAACAGACAGAAAAACAAATGTAGAAATCCTTCAAGAAATAAATGAAGATCATAAACTGATTAGAGATATTAGCCGTAGACAGTCAAAATGTTTTGGACACGTTATGAGAAGAAAGGAATTGGAGAACTTTGTAACAACTGGCTCGATCGAAGGGAAGAGACCAAGGGGAAGACCGAGAAGTAAACACCTGGATGGCTTGGCCACTTGGCATGGTCGAGACGGAAACACGGAGCTGATCCATGACTCTGGTGATCGAGTGAGATGGCGAAACATGACCACTCACGCATATCAACATGGCACATAATGAATGCATATATATATATATAATTTATGTATGTGTGTGTGTGTGTATGTTTGTATGCGAGAGTGTGTGCACTTGCGAGCGAGTGCGTTGAAAGAATGGAAGAACTATCCATTCCAACACAACAGCTTACTAAAGACACAAATAGAATAATACAGAAGAATTGAGACGCATTTGATGCTAACGTTTGATCAGACAATAAATTCGAGTTCACCAAGAACATGAATTAGAACGTGGGGACAACTAATAGAGAACAATGACAGACGGGATTGATAGAGAAACCGCCTTTGGGAAAAAACAACAACATATTAGGATGTCAAACTTGAAGGACATCGGAAATTGAAAGGAATCCAACTTGTCACAAACAGGCTGCAGGAAGGATTGTTACTTTCTGGTTACCAGGATCGATGTTTGTAAAAAATAGGAAAGTGAAAGGAGTGTTCATTATATGTCTGTATTTTATTGCGAAGCTAAAACCTAATAATAATAATAATAATAATAATAATAATAATAATAATAACTTTAATAATAATAGTTGGTAATTTATGTATTTTGGCATATATATAGCCTATTTACTGGAAGATGACCTGGAGGCAAGAGTGAGAGGAGGGGGTGGGGGTCAGAGTAAATTTGCAGTAAATACAAAAGTTACATGTGTGTGTATGTGTGTATGTCAATGTGTGTATATGTGCATGCATGTGTGTCTGTGTGTGTCAACGCGTGTATGTGTGTGTCAATGTGTGCATTTGTGTTTATCAGTGTGTTTATACGTGTGTGTCTGTATGAAAGTGTATGTAAAAGGCGAAAGATTTAATCGTTCGTGAAGAGAAACCAGAGTATGTGTATGTGCGTGTGTGAATTATTATGTATATAAATGAGTGTGAATGTGTGAAATTGTGTGTGTGTGTGTGTGTGTGTATATATATATATATATATATATATATATATATATATATATATATATATATATATATATAGTCAACAGCATGCCACAACAAGCAATGATGTACAGACCAGATGGAAACAGAGGAAGAGGCCGAACACGTAAACGTTGGACGGAGGGAATAACAGAATCCATGGGAATGTCGATATACGAAGCCCATAACCGGGCACTCTCACGAAGTTTATACTTCACCTCGACACCGCAAGGTACAAGAGGAACATGATGAGATGAGATGATATATATATATATATATATATATATATATATATATATATATATATATATATATATATATATATATATATATATATATATATATATATATATATATTTATAAAACAAAGTGTATGTATGTAAATATGTATGTATATATGTATGTATGTAAATATGTATGTCCTTTATTTGTTCGCGAACGGCCCATCCGATTGAGATGAAATTTTCTACACGCCTTCCTTTCATTCCATAGCTGTCAACTGTCGTAGTTTTTTTTTCTTCTTCCTCCTCCTCCCTCCTCCCCCTCCCAAAATACGTACGTAAATATATGATGATGATGATGAAAGAATCCCCGAACCAAAACGCTAGGGAAAGGGAAGAAAATGACGTGACTACACAGAATCGTCACACGGCAATCATCATCATCAAGTGCCGTGCCGGCTGGCGTAGGCGTTCATGGCTCTCCGTAGATCTCAGTCTTTGGTTTTTTGGATCAACTCTGCTGCTGATATTCCTCCATGCCACGGCAATATCAATAACAATTCATCTTTTTATGTGTAAGGAAGTTATCTACAGTCGTGTAGAAGGGAAGAACTAGACGAGTATGAATTCGGAATGGCGAACTCTCTCCCCCTCTCTTCTCCTCCCTCTACCTCCTCCCTCCACCTTTCTCCTCTTCCTCCTCCCTCTCATCCCTCTCCCTCCTAGCTCCTCCTTCTCCCTCTTCCTTCTCCCTCTTCCTCTCCCCTCCTCCTCCATCCTCCTCCCTCCTACTCCCTCCGCCTCCTCCCCCCTCCTCCCTCATCTTCCCCCCTCCTCCCTCTCCCTCCTCATCCCTCCTCCTCCTGCCTCCCTCCTCCTCCTCCTGCCTCCTTCTCCCTCATCATCCTCCCTCCTCCTTCTCCCTTCTTCTCCCTCTTCCCTCTTCCTCCTCCTACCTCCTCCCTCCTCCTCCTCCCTCCACCCTCCTCCTCCCTTCTCCTCCTCTTCCTCCTCCTCCTCCCTCTACCTCCTCCTCCCCCTACCTCTTTCCTCCTCCCTCCTCCTCCCCTTCCACCTCTCTTTCCTTCCTCCCCTCCTCATTCTCCCTCCTTCCTCTCCCTCCTTCCTCCTCCTCCTTCCTTCTTCTCCTCCTCCTCCTCCTCCCTCCTCCCCCTCCTCCTTCCTCTCCTCCTCCTCACTCCTCCTCCTCCCTCCTCCTCCTCCCTCTACCTCCTCCCTCCTCCTCCCTTCACATTCCTCCTCCTCCCTCTTCCTCATCCCTCCTCCTCCCTCCTCCTCATCCCTCCTCCTCCCTTCTCCTCCTCCCTCCTCCTCCTCCCTCCTCCTCCTCCCTCTACCTCCTCCTCCCTTCACATTCCTCCTCCTCCCTCTTCCTCCTCCTCCCTCCTCCTCCTCATCCCGCCTTCTCCCTCCTCCTCCTTCTTCCTCCCTCCTCCTCCTCCCTCTTCCCCTCCTCCTTCCTCCTCCTCCCTATCCTCCTCACTCCTCCTCCTCCCTCCTCCTCATTCTACCTCCTCCCTCCTCCTCCCTTCACATTCCTCCTCCTCCCTCTTCCTCCTCCTCCCTCCTCCTACTCCCTCCTCCTCCCTCCTCCCTCCTCCTCCTCCTTCTTCCTCCCTCCTCTTCCCTCCTCCCCCTCCTCCTTCCTCCTCCTCCCTCTCCGCTTCCTCCCTCCTCCTCCTCCCTCCTCCTCCCTCTACCTCCTCATCCCTCCTCCTCCCTCTACCTCCTCCCCCCTCCTCCCTTCACATTCCTCCTCCTCCCTCTTCCTCCTCCTCCCTCCTCCTCTCTCCGCCTCCCTCCTCCTCCTCTTCCCTCTACCTCCTCCCTCCTCCTCCCTTCACATTCCTCCTCCTCCCTCCTCCTCCTCCCCTCCTCCTCTTCCCTCCTCCTCCCCCTCCTTCTCCTCCTTCTCCCTCCTCCTTCTCCCTCTTCCTCCTCCTCCTTCTCCCTCCTCCTTCTCCCTCTTCCTCCTCCCTCTTCCTTCTCCCTCCGCCTCCTCCCTCCTCCTACTCTCTCCTCCTCCTCCCTCCTCCTCCCTCTCCCTCCTCCTCCCTATCCTCCTCCTGCTCCCTTCTCCTCCTGCGTTCTCCTCCTCCCTCCTTCTCCCTCCTCCTCCCTCTTCCTCCTCCCTCCTCCTCGCCTCCTCCTCCACCCTACTCCTCCCTCCTCCTCCTAATCCCTCCTCCTCCCTCTACCTCCTCCCCCCTCCTCCCTTCACATTCCTCCTCCTCCCTCTTCCTCCTCCTCCCTCCTCCTCTCTCCGCCTCACTCCTCCTCCTCCTCCCTCTACCTCCTCCCTCCTCCTCCCTTCACATTCCTCCTCCTCCCTCCTCCTCCTCCCCTCCTCCTCTTCCCTCCTCCTCCCCCTCCTTCTCCTCCTTCTCCCTCCTCCTTCTCCCTCTTCCTCCTCCCTCTTCCTTCTCCCTCCGCCTCCTCCCTCCTCCTACTCTCTCCTCCTCCTCCCTCTCCTCCTCCTGCATGGGCGAAATAGAGAACACACTGAACCGTTCAACCGGGATTCATTGTCAAAGAAATGTGGTTATTAAGACAAACGAAAGTGAGGGAAATGAAATACTTTGGGCGTGTAGAGTCTGGAAAAGATGTATATGGAGGGAGGCCTAACGAGTAAGCGGACAAGAGGAAAACCCAACATGGATGGGTATATCTTATATATAAAAGGCGATCTCCGTCCGTCTGTCTGTCTGTCTATATGTCCCTAATGCGCTCGCGAACGGCCCATCCCATTGAGATGAAATTTTTTACACGTCTTCCTTTCATTCCAGCGCAGCCCACTGTCATATTTTTTTAGTATGAAATCGGCTGCTTACCCAAAATTATTTCATTTTTCATTATAATTTCATCTATTTCAGGGGACTTAACTCTGTAAAAGTTATTTCAAGGGGCATAACTTTTCTGTATAACTTATAGTCATATTGTGGCATCGTTTTCAAAGATTTATAAACTCTTTGTCCATAGTTATGTACCGGCATATGAGTTATAATAAATAATGATACAATCTGTAAGGCATTTTCAAAGTTTTCATAAAAATAATGCATAATGCATAACATTGTAACTCATCTTTTTTTGCTTAAAGAATGAATAAATAATAGTTACCTTATCTATTAAGTTTGAAGATTTTATATTTCTTTACACTGTCGCCAACTCTAAGAAGACATGGAACAACCTCAGCCATTATTAAATCTACAGGCATATGCGTTATATTCCTCCTCCTCCTCCTCCTCTCCCCTCATCCACCTCCTACCCTCTTCCTCTTCTCCTCCCCCTTCTCCCTCTCCCTCCTCCATCCTCCTCTTCTCTCTTTCTCCTCCTCCTCCCTCCTCCTCCTTCTTCCTCCTCCCAGCTCCTACTCCTCCTTTTTCTTCTTCTTCTGCTGCTGCTGCCGCTGCTCCATTTACCCAAGTTAATATATTACCAAGTTGGTCTTCGTTTATCTAAGGTTGTTCTAACTGCAACCAATAAATGATCAGACAGACAGACAGACAGACAGACAGACAGACAGATAGACAGACAGACAGACAGACAGACAGACAGACAGACAGTCGGGAACGGGAACTTATATGACTACTCATATGAATTAAATGAGATGCTCCCGATCAGGGGCTGGGCGAAGCCGGGCCGGGTCAGACAGACAGACAGACAGACAGACAGACAGACAGTCGGTAACGGAAACGGGAACTTATATGACTACTTATATGAATTAAATGAGATGCTCCCCACCAGGGACTGGGCGAAACCGGGCAGGGTCAGGCAGACAGATAGACAAACAGATAGACAGACAGATAGACAGTCGGGAACGGGAACTTATATGACTACTTATATGAATTAAATGAGATGCTCCACACCAGGAGCTGGGCAATGGCGGGCCGGGTCAGACAGACAGACAGACAGACAGACAGACAGACAGACAGACAGACAGACAGACAGACAGTCGGTAACGGGAACGGGAACTTATATGACTACTTATATGAATTAAATGAGATGCTCCCCACCAAGGTCTGGGCGAAGCCGGGCCGGGTCAGCTAGTGTGTATATATATATATATATATATATATATATATATATATATATATATATATATATATATATATATATATATATATATCATGTGTGTGTGTGTGTGTATATGTGTGTATGTGTGTGTATGTGTGTGAATGTGTGCATTTTTTTGTGTATGTAAATGTGTGTATACGTGCAAGTGTGAATGAATGTGCGTATATGTGTGTGGAGTATCGTGTGTATGTGTGTTTGAATGTGTATATATGTGGTATTTCATAACCAGAGAATGCGATGATACATATTTGTGTGTTTGTAATGTCCTTTTAAGTATATCTGTGTAAGTATGTTTTTGTAAGTATGTCTGTGTAAGTATGTATATAGAAGTATGTTTATGTAAGTATTCTTTGTAAGCATGTCTGTGTAGGCATGTCTATGTAAACATGTCTATTTAAGGAGGTCTATGTAAGCATGTCAATGTAAATATGTCTGTTTAAGGAAGTCTATGTAAGCATGTCTATGTAAATATGTCTGTTTAAGGAAGTCTATGTAAGCATGTCTATGTAAATATGTCTGTTTAAGGAGACCTATGTAAGCATGTCTATGTAAATATGTCTGTTTAAGGAAGTCTATGTAAGCATGTCTATGTAAATATGTCTGTTTAAGGAAGTCTATGTAAGCATGTTTATGTAAATATGTCTGTTTAAGGAAGACTATGTAAGCATGTCTATGTAAATATGTCTGTTTAAGGAAGTCTATGTAAGCATGTCAATGTAAATATGTCTGTTTAAGGAAGTCTATGTAAGCATGTCAATGTAAATATGTCTGTTTAAGGAAGTCTATGTAAGCATGTCTATGTAAATATGTCTGTTTAAGGAAGTCTATGTAAGCATGTCTATGAAAATATGTATGTTTAAGGAGACCTATGTAAGCATGTCTATGTAAATATGTCTGTTTAAGGAAGTCTATGTAAGCATGTCTATGTAAATATGTCTGTTTAAGGAGACCTATGTAAGCATGTCTATGTAAATATGTCTGTTTAAGGAGACCTATGCAAGCATGTCTATGTAAATATGTCTGTTTAAGGAAGTCTATGTAAGCATGTCTGTGTAAATATGTCTGTTTAAGGAGGTGTATGTAAGCATGTCTATGTAAATATGTCTGTTTAAGGAAGTCTATGTAAGCATGTCAATGTAAATATGTCTGTTTAAGGAGACCTATGAAAGCATGTCTATGTAAATATGTCTGTTTAAGGAAGTCTATGTAAGCATGTCTATGTAAATATGTATGTTTAAGGAGGTCTATGTCAGCATGTCAATGTAAATATGTCTGTTTAAGGAGACCTATGTAAGCATGTCTATGTAAGCATGTCTATGTAAACATGTCTATGTAAGCATGTCTATGTAAGCATGTCTATGTAGGTATGTCTATGTAGGTATGCCTATGTAAGCATGCCTATGTAAGCATGTCTATGTAAGCATGTCTATATAAACATGTCTATGTAAGCATGTCAATGTAAGCATGTCCATGTAAATATGTCTTTTTAAGGAGGTCTATGTCAGCATGTCAATGTAAATATGTCTGTTTAAGGATGTCTATGTAAGCATGTCTATGTAAATATGTCTGTTTAAGGAAGTCAATGTAAGCATGTCTATGTAAGCATGTCTATGTAAGCATGTCTATGTAAATATGTCTGTTTAAGGAGGTCTATGTCAGCATGTCAATGTAAATATGTCTGTTTAAGGAGACCTATGTAAGCATGTCAATGTAAATATGTCTGTTTAAGGAGGTCTATGTAAGCATGTCTATGTAAATATGTCTGTTTAAGGAGACCTATGTAAGCATGTCAATGTAAATATGTCTGTTTAAGGAGGTCTATGTAAGCATGTCTATGTAAATATGTCTGTTTAAGGAGACCTATGTAAGCATTTCAATGTAAATATGTCTGTTTAAGGAGGTCTATGTAAGCATGTCTATGTAAACATGTCTGTTTAAGGAGGTCTATGTAAGCATGTCAATGTAAATATGTCTGTTTAAGGAGGTCTATGTAAGCATGTCAATGTAAATATGTCTGTTTAAGGAGGTCTATGTAAGCATGTCTATGTAAACATGTCTGTTTAAGGAGGTCTATGTAAGCATGTCAATGTAAATATGTCTGTGTAAGGAGGTCTATGTCAGCATGTCAATGTAAATATGTTTGTTTAAGGAGACCTATGTAAGCATGTCTATGTAAATATGTCTGTTTAAGGAGGTCTATGTCAGCATGTCAATGTAAATATGTCTGTTTAAGGAGGTCTATGTAAGCATGTCAATGTAAATATGACTGTTTAAGGAGGTCTATGTAAGCATGTCTATGTAAATATGTCTGTTTAAGGAGGTCTATGTAGGCATGTCAATATAAATATGTCTGTTTAAGGAGACCTATGTAATCATGTCTATGTAAGCATGTCTATGTAAGCATGTCTATGTAAGCATGTCTATGTAGGTATGTCTATGTAAGCATGTCTATGTAAGCATGTCTATGTAAGCATGTCTATGTAAGCATGTCTATGTAAGCATGTCTATGTAAGCATGTCTATGTAAATATGTCTTTTTAAGGAGGTCTATGTAAGCATGTCTATGTAAATATGTCTGTTTAAGGAGGTCTATATCAGCATGTCAATGTAAATATGTCTGTTTAAGGATGTCTATGTAAGCATGTCTATGTAAATATGTCTGTTTTAGGAAGTCTATGTTAGTTAGTTAGTTAGTTAGTCGACAGATCATCCTCGTTGCACATCGGACCATTCAGTCCATAAGTGCTCGGATCCCCTCCTCAGCAAATCCCGCAGCGTGTAGCGGCTAACGACGCCAGTTCTGTGTTGGTTTATCAATCTTCTTTGGCTTCCTGCGTAGTGTTCTTGTTTGGCCACCCCTCTTTTAATTTGCTGCTCTCGCAGTCTGGCCATTGTTGTAGATTCACAGTCATCACTTGGTTCTTGCAAAAGTCTCACTTCTCGTAGAGCATTCAGAATGTCAGCCTGGTCCATGGCGCGTCCGCCCTCAACAGTAGCCTCACCTGCGAGCTTGTCAGCCCGCTCATTTCCTTGTACTCCCGCATGCCCTGGCACGAAGATGAAACTAATCTTTGCCAGCCGAGACCGCTTCAGAGGCAGCAACCATTCTCTTCGGATCGACCCCTCCTCTATCCTCTTGATCATGTTCATTGAGTCGCTAAGGAAACAAGCCCTAGTGAATGTCTGTGTCTCGAGCCATGTTATTGCTTTACTTACTGCCATGACTTCCATGGTCAGGCTACTTGTGGTTTCAGTGAAAGCACCAGAGTCCTCCTTCACAATTCTCCTCCTTCTTCCTCCCTCCTCTTCCCTCCTCCCCCTCCTCCTTCCTCCTCCTCCCTCTCCGCCTCCTCCCTCCTCCTCCTCCCTCCTCCTCCCTCTACCTCCTCATCCCTCCTCCTCCCTCTACCTCCTCCCCCCTCCTCCCTTCACATTCCTCCTCCTCCCTCTTCCTCCTCCTCCCTCCTCCTCTCTCCGCCTCCCTCCTCCTCCTCTTCCCTCTACCTCCTCCCTCCTCCTCCCTTCACATTCCTCCTCCTCCCTCCTCCTCCTCCCCTCCTCCTCTTCCCTCCTCCTCCCCCTCCTTCTCCTCCTTCTCCCTCCTCCTTCTCCCTCTTCCTCCTCCTCCTTCTCCCTCCTCCTTCTCCCTCTTCCTCCTCCCTCTTCCTTCTCCCTCCGCCTCCTCCCTCCTCCTACTCTCTCCTCCTCCTCCCTCCTCCTCCCTCTCCCTCCTCCTCCCTATCCTCCTCCTGCTCCCTTCTCCTCCTGCGTTCTCCTCCTCCCTCCTTCTCCCTCCTCCTCCCTCTTCCTCCTCCCTCCTCCTCGCCTCCTCCTCCACCCTACTCCTCCCTCCTCCTCCTAATCCCTCCTCCTCCCTCTACCTCCTCCCCCCTCCTCCCTTCACATTCCTCCTCCTCCCTCTTCCTCCTCCTCCCTCCTCCTCTCTCCGCCTCACTCCTCCTCCTCCTCCCTCTACCTCCTCCCTCCTCCTCCCTTCACATTCCTCCTCCTCCCTCCTCCTCCTCCCCTCCTCCTCTTCCCTCCTCCTCCCCCTCCTTCTCCTCCTTCTCCCTCCTCCTTCTCCCTCTTCCTCCTCCCTCTTCCTTCTCCCTCCGCCTCCTCCCTCCTCCTACTCTCTCCTCCTCCTCCCTCTCCTCCTCCTGCATGGGCGAAATAGAGAACACACTGAACCGTTCAACCGGGATTCATTGTCAAAGAAATGTGGTTATTAAGACAAACGAAAGTGAGGGAAATGAAATACTTTGGGCGTGTAGAGTCTGGAAAAGATGTATATGGAGGGAGGCCTAACGAGTAAGCGGACAAGAGGAAAACCCAACATGGATGGGTATATCTTATATATAAAAGGCGATCTCCGTCCGTCTGTCTGTCTGTCTATATGTCCCTAATGCGCTCGCGAACGGCCCATCCCATTGAGATGAAATTTTTTACACGTCTTCCTTTCATTCCAGCGCAGCCCACTGTCATATTTTTTTAGTATGAATTCGGCTGCTTACCCAAAATTATTTCATTTTTCATTATAATTTCATCTATTTCAGGGGACTTAACTCTGTAAAAGTTATTTCAAGGGGCATAACTTTTCTGTATAACTTATAGTCATATTGTGGCATCGTTTTCAAAGATTTATAAACTCTTTGTCCATAGTTATGTACCGGCATATGAGTTATAATAAATAATGATACAATCTGTAAGGCATTTTCAAAGTTTTCATAAAAATAATGCATAATGCATAACATTGTAACTCATCTTTTTTTGCTTAAAGAATGAATAAATAATAGTTACCTTATCTCTATCAAGTTTGAAGATTTTATATTTCTTTACACTGTCGCCAACTCTAAGAAGACATGGAACAACCTCAGCCATTATTAAATCTACAGGCATATGCGTTATATTCCTCCTCCTCCTCCTCCTCTCCCCTCCTCCACCTCCTACCCTCTTCCTCTTCTCCTCCCCCTTCTCCCTCTCCCTCCTCCATCCTCCTCTTCTCTCTTTCTCCTCCTCCTCCCTCCTCCTCCTTCTTCCTCCTCCCAGCTCCTACTCCTCCTTTTTCTTCTTCTTCTGCTGCTGCTGCCGCTGCTCCATTTACCCAAGTTAATATATTACCAAGTTGGTCTTCGTTTATCTAAGGTTGTTCTAACTGCAACCAATAAATGATCAGACAGACAGACAGACAGACAGACAGACAGACAGATAGACAGACAGACAGACAGACAGACAGACAGACAGACAGTCGGGAACGGGAACTTATATGACTACTCATATGAATTAAATGAGATGCTCCCGATCAGGGGCTGGGCGAAGCCGGGCCGGGTCAGACAGACAGACAGACAGACAGACAGACAGACAGACAGTCGGTAACGGAAACGGGAACTTATATGACTACTTATATGAATTAAATGAGATGCTCCCCACCAGGGACTGGGCGAAACCGGGCAGGGTCAGGCAGACAGATAGACAAACAGATAGACAGACAGATAGACAGTCGGGAACGGGAACTTATATGACTACTTATATGAATTAAATGAGATGCTCCACACCAGGAGCTGGGCAATGGCGGGCCGGGTCAGACAGACAGACAGACAGACAGACAGACAGTCGGTAACGGGAACGGGAACTTATATGACTACTTATATGAATTAAATGAGATGCTCCCCACCAAGGTCTGGGCGAAGCCGGGCCGGGTCAGCTAGTGTGTATATATATATATATATATATATATATATATATATATATATATATATATATATATATATATATATATATATATATATAATGTGTGTGTGTGTGTGTATATGTGTGTATGTGTGTGTATGTGTGTGAATGTGTGCATTTTTTTGTGTATGTAAATGTGTGTATACGTGCAAGTGTGAATGAATGTGCGTATATGTGTGTGGAGTATCGTGTGTATGTGTGTTTGAATGTGTGTATATGTGGTATTTCATAACCAGAGAATGCGATGATACATATTTGTGTGTTTGTAATGTCCTTTTAAGTATATCTGTGTAAGTATGTTTTTGTAAGTATGTCTGTGTAAGTATGTATATAGAAGTATGTTTATGTAAGTATTCTTTGTAAGCATGTCTGTGTAGGCATGTCTATGTAAACATGTCTATTTAAGGAGGTCTATGTAAGCATGTCAATGTAAATATGTCTGTTTAAGGAAGTCTATGTAAGCATGTCTATGTAAATATGTCTGTTTAAGGAAGTCTATGTAAGCATGTCTATGTAAATATGTCTGTTTAAGGAGACCTATGTAAGCATGTCTATGTAAATATGTCTGTTTAAGGAAGTCTATGTAAGCATGTCTATGTAAATATGTCTGTTTAAGGAAGTCTATGTAAGCATGTTTATGTAAATATGTCTGTTTAAGGAAGACTATGTAAGCATGTCTATGTAAATATGTCTGTTTAAGGAAGTCTATGTAAGCATGTCAATGTAAATATGTCTGTTTAAGGAAGTCTATGTAAGCATGTCAATGTAAATATGTCTGTTTAAGGAAGTCTATGTAAGCATGTCTATGTAAATATGTCTGTTTAAGGAAGTCTATGTAAGCATGTCTATGAAAATATGTATGTTTAAGGAGACCTATGTAAGCATGTCTATGTAAATATGTCTGTTTAAGGAAGTCTATGTAAGCATGTCTATGTAAATATGTCTGTTTAAGGAGACCTATGTAAGCATGTCTATGTAAATATGTCTGTTTAAGGAGACCTATGCAAGCATGTCTATGTAAATATGTCTGTTTAAGGAAGTCTATGTAAGCATGTCTGTGTAAATATGTCTGTTTAAGGAGGTGTATGTAAGCATGTCTATGTAAATATGTCTGTTTAAGGAAGTCTATGTAAGCATGTCAATGTAAATATGTCTGTTTAAGGAGACCTATGAAAGCATGTCTATGTAAATATGTCTGTTTAAGGAAGTCTATGTAAGCATGTCTATGTAAATATGTATGTTTAAGGAGGTCTATGTCAGCATGTCAATGTAAATATGTCTGTTTAAGGAGACCTATGTAAGCATGTCTATGTAAGCATGTCTATGTAAACATGTCTATGTAAGCATGTCTATGTAAGCATGTCTATGTAGGTATGTCTATGTAGGTATGCCTATGTAAGCATGCCTATGTAAGCATGTCTATGTAAGCATGTCTATATAAACATGTCTATGTAAGCATGTCAATGTAAGCATGTCCATGTAAATATGTCTTTTTAAGGAGGTCTATGTCAGCATGTCAATGTAAATATGTCTGTTTAAGGATGTCTATGTAAGCATGTCTATGTAAATATGTCTGTTTAAGGAAGTCAATGTAAGCATGTCTATGTAAGCATGTCTATGTAAGCATGTCTATGTAAATATGTCTGTTTAAGGAGGTCTATGTCAGCATGTCAATGTAAATATGTCTGTTTAAGGAGACCTATGTAAGCATGTCAATGTAAATATGTCTGTTTAAGGAGGTCTATGTAAGCATGTCTATGTAAATATGTCTGTTTAAGGAGACCTATGTAAGCATGTCAATGTAAATATGTCTGTTTAAGGAGGTCTATGTAAGCATGTCTATGTAAATATGTCTGTTTAAGGAGACCTATGTAAGCATTTCAATGTAAATATGTCTGTTTAAGGAGGTCTATGTAAGCATGTCTATGTAAACATGTCTGTTTAAGGAGGTCTATGTAAGCATGTCAATGTAAATATGTCTGTTTAAGGAGGTCTATGTAAGCATGTCAATGTAAATATGTCTGTTTAAGGAGGTCTATGTAAGCATGTCTATGTAAACATGTCTGTTTAAGGAGGTCTATGTAAGCATGTCAATGTAAATATGTCTGTGTAAGGAGGTCTAAGTCAGCATGTCAATGTAAATATGTTTGTTTAAGGAGACCTATGTAAGCATGTCTATGTAAATATGTCTGTTTAAGGAGGTCTATGTCAGCATGTCAATGTAAATATGTCTGTTTAAGGAGGTCTATGTAAGCATGTCAATGTAAATATGACTGTTTAAGGAGGTCTATGTAAGCATGTCTATGTAAATATGTCTGTTTAAGGAGGTCTATGTAGGCATGTCAATATAAATATGTCTGTTTAAGGAGACCTATGTAATCATGTCTATGTAAGCATGTCTATGTAAGCATGTCTATGTAAGCATGTCTATGTAGGTATGTCTATGTAAGCATGTCTATGTAAGCATGTCTATGTAAGCATGTCTATGTAAGCATGTCTATGTAAGCATGTCTATGTAAGCATGTCTATGTAAATATGTCTTTTTAAGGAGGTCTATGTAAGCATGTCTATGTAAATATGTCTGTTTAAGGAGGTCTATATCAGCATGTCAATGTAAATATGTCTGTTTAAGGATGTCTATGTAAGCATGTCTATGTAAATATGTCTGTTTTAGGAAGTCTATGTTAGTTAGTTAGTTAGTTAGTCGACAGATCATCCTCGTTGCACATCGGACCATTCAGTCCATAAGTGCTCGGATCCCCTCCTCAGCAAATCCCGCAGCGTGTAGCGGCTAACGACGCCAGTTCTGTGTTGGTTTATCAATCTTCTTTGGCTTCCTGCGTAGTGTTCTTGTTTGGCCACCCCTCTTTTAATTTGCTGCTCTCGCAGTCAATCCATTGTTGTAGATTCACAGTCATCACTTGGTTCTTGCAAAAGTCTCACTTCTCGTAGAGCATTCAGAATGTCAGCCTGGTCCATGGCGCGTCCGCCCTCAACAGTAGCCTCACCTGCGAGCTTGTCAGCCCGCTCATTTCCTTGTACTCCCGCATGCCCTGGCACGAAGATGAAACTAATCTTTGCCAGCCGAGACCGCTTCAGAGGCAGCAACCATTCTCTTCGGATCGACCCCTCCTCTATCCTCTTGATCATGTTCATTGAGTCGCTAAGGAAACAAGCCCTAGTGAATGTCTGTGTCTCGAGCCATGTTATTGCTTTACTTACTGCCATGACTTCCATGGTCAGGCTACTTGTGGTTTCAGTGAAAGCACCAGAGTCCTCCTTCACAATTCTCCCTCCGGCCCGAGCTGTAAAGGCCCATGAGCTTCTCACATGTCGGATGACCGACCCATCTGTGTAGATGACCGCGTCACTGTCTAGCGAATTCTCGAAAATCAACGCTTGTACTTCAGCCTCAACAGCAGCCGGATTTTCTTGTCTGCATTTTCTATCTAGTTGGATGCAAACTGAAAAGGATGTGCAGAAGTCTGTTGGCACTTGCACCCACTCCTCGCCAGGTTCTAAGTCCTCAAGTGAACACACCTGTTGAAGAATGTCCTCGGCTTGACCCATCCACGACCGTCCTCTTTTTAACCTGCTGCCCTTCACCTTCCTAATTTCACTATGCAGTGGATGCTGTGTGTTTGCGTTAATTCTGAGGTAGGCGCGTGCCATGCAAACTTGCATTCTCTCTTCAATGGTTGGAAAATCAAGAAGGTAGCGCATCGCCCTGCATGCTGTATCTCTTGTACATCCAAGAATAATGCGCATAGCTTCATTCTGTATCCTTTCCATCCTTTCTATCTGCTTATGGCTGACAGTCAGGATTGCCATTGCATACTCCAAAACAGACATGACCAGCCCCTCGTACAGAAGACATAGATGGCGCTGCTCACAGTTTGCTGCCGCCATCACCCGCATCGCTGCCAAACCCCGCTTGGCCTTTGTTATCACCTGGTCTATGTGCACATTATAAGCAAGGCTTCGATCAAACCGTATCCCCAGGTAATTCATTGCCTGCGTTCTTTCCACCGTCTCTGAACACAGCATTACAGTTGGTGTTGGATTGTTGACAATATGATTATTCAACGAGAACCAAGTCACTGTTGCCTTTGTTGGGTTGACCATTGCCCCAGCTTCATCACACCAAGTACTTATGCGATTGAGTTCGGTTTGTAGCTCCACAGCAACCTCCTCTCTATCCTTACCCTGACGATACACTAAAACATCATCGGCATATGACAATGTCCTGCCAGGTCCAGTGATCTGCTCACTGGTGATTCTCACTGTGTAGGCGTTGAACAGTACCGGAGATAATGGTGATCCCTGTGGTAGGCCAGGATATATTGTTGTTGGTTCCGAAGTCCAACTGCCACATCTAAAAACTACTTTCCGTTGGAAGAGAGCTGCAGCGATCCAACTAAGGAGGAATGGACTTACGTTTAGTTCAAGAAGCTGAAACATTAAAAAATCCAGTGGTACTCTGTTGTATGCGTCCTCAAGATCAATCGCTGCAGCAACGGTTTCAGTGCCTGAGTGGAAACCTTCATAGACATCATGGGCAAAGACTGCTGCATTGGTCCAGGTTTCTCTTTTTGGACGGTACCCACCCAGGGTAGGTGGGAAAACACCTTGCCCCTCTAGTTGGCTTGATATTTTCCTGGCAATTACCTTCTCCAGCAGCTTGCCTATTGTATTCTGCATGGTTATAATTCGATATCCCTGAATTTTCTTGTGGTCTTTGTCAGGCTTCGGCAAGGGAATCAGATAGCTGTGTAACCATTCCTCCTTGATGCTAGCACTCCCTATACTGTTGTTGTACATGTCTGCTAGTTTCTCTAGCTCATTGTCGGTACACCTATTTATGTCGTCGTATCTTATGCCATCAGGACCTGGAGCACTGTTTTGGTTCAGGAAGTCTATGTAAGCATGTCTATGTAAGCATGTCTATGTAAGCATGTCTATGTAAATATGTCTGTTTAAGGAGGTCTATGTCAGCATGTCAATGTAAATATGTCTGTTTAAGGAGACCTATGTAAGCATGTCAATGTAAATATGTCTGTTTAAGGAGGTCTATGTAAGCATGTCTATGTAAATATGTCTGTTTAATGAGACCTATGTAAGCATGTCAATGTAAATATGTCTGTTTAAGGAGGTCTATGTAAGCATGTCTATGTAAATATGTCTGTTTAAGGAGACCTATGTTAGCATGTCTATGTAAATATGTCTGTTTAAGGATGTCTATGTCAGCATGTCAATGTAAATATGTCTGTTTAAGGAAGTCTATGTAAGCATGTCTATGTAAATATGTCTGTTTAAGGAAGTCTATGTAAGCATGCCTATGTAAATATGTCTGTTTAAGGAGACCTATGTAAGCATGTCTATGTAAATATGTCTGTTTAAGGACGTCTATGTAAGCATGTCTATGTAAATATGTCTGTTTAAGGAAGTCTATGTAAGCATGTTTATGTAAATATGTCTGTTTAAGGAAGACTATGTAAGCATGTCTATGTAAATATGTCTGTTTAAGGAAGTCTATGTAAGCATGTCAATGTAAATATGTCTGTTTAAGGAAGTCTATGTAAGCATGTCAATGTAAATATGTCTGTTTAAGGAAGTCTATGTAAGCATGTCTATGTAAATATGTCTGTTTAAGGAAGTCTATGTAAGCATGTCTATGAAAATATGTATGTTTAAGGAGACCTATGTAAGCATGTCTATGTAAATATGTCTGTTTAAGGAAGTCTATGTAAGCATGTCTATGTAAATATGTCTGTTTAAGGAGACCTATGTAAGCATGTCTATGTAAATATGTCTGTTTAAGGAGACCTATGCAAGCATGTCTATGTAAATATGTCTGTTTAAGGAAGTCTATGTAAGCATGTCTGTGTAAATATGTCTGTTTAAGGAGGTGTATGTAAGCATGTCTATGTAAATATGTCTGTTTAAGGAAGTCTATGTAAGCATGTCAATGTAAATATGTCTGTTTAAGGAGACCTATGAAAGCATGTCTATGTAAATATGTCTGTTTAAGGAAGTCTATGTAAGCATGTCTATGTAAATATGTATGTTTAAGGAGGTCTATGTCAGCATGTCAATGTAAATATGTCTGTTTAAGAAGACCTATGTAAGCATGTCTATGTAAGCATGTCTATGTAAACATGTCTATGTAAGCATGTCTATGTAAGCATGTCTATGTAGGTATGTCTATGTAGGTATGCCTATGTAAGCATGCCTATGTAAGCATGTCTATGTAAGCATGTCTATATAAACATGTCTATGTAAGCATGTCAATGTAAGCATGTCCATGTAAATATGTCTTTTTAAGGAGGTCTATGTCAGCATGTCAATGTAAATATGTCTGTTTAAGGATGTCTATGTAAGCATGTCTATGTAAATATGTCTGTTTAAGGAAGTCAATGTAAGCATGTCTATGTAAGCATGTCTATGTAAGCATGTCTATGTAAATATGTCTGTTTAAGGAGGTCTATGTCAGCATGTCAATGTAAATATGTCTGTTTAAGGAGACCTATGTAAGCATGTCAATGTAAATATGTCTGTTTAAGGAAATCTATGTAAGCATGTCTATGTAAATATGTCTGTTTAAGGAGACCTATGTAAGCATGTCAATGTAAATATGTCTGTTTAAGGAGGTCTATGTAAGCATGTCTATGTAAATATGTCTGTTTAAGGAGACCTATGTAAGCATTTCAATGTAAATATGTTTGTTTAAGGAGGTATATGTAAGCATGTCTATGTAAACATGTCTGTTTAAGGAGGTCTATGTAAGCATGTCAATGTAAATATGTCTGTTTAAGGAGGTCTATGTAAGCATGTCAATGTAAATATGTCTGTTTAAGGAGGTCTATGTAAGCATGTCAATGTATATATGTCTGTTTAAGGAGGTCTATGTAGGCATGTCAATATAAATATGTCTGTTTAAGGAGACCTATGTAATCATGTCTATGTAAGCATGTCTATGTAAGCATGTCTATGTAAGCATGTCTATGTAGGTATGTCTATGTAAGCATGTCTATGTAAGCATGTCTATGTAAGCATGTCTATGTAAGCATGTCTATGTAAGCATGTCTATGTAAGCATGTCTATGTAAATATGTCTTTTTAAGGAGGTCTATGTAAGCATGTCTATGTAAATATGTCTGTTTAAGGAGGTCTATATCAGCATGTCAATGTAAATATGTCTGTTTAAGGATGTCTATGTAAGCATGTCTATGTAAATATGTCTGTTTTAGGAAGTCTATGTAAGCATGTCTATGTAAGCATGTCTATGTAAGCATGTCTATGTAAATATGTCTGTTTAAGGAGGTCTATGTCAGCATGTCAATGTAAATATGTCTGTTTAAGGAGACCTATGTAAGCATGTCAATGTAAATATGTCTGTTTAAGGAGGTCTATGTAAGCATGTCTATGTAAATATGTCTGTTTAAGGAGACCTATGTAAGCATGTCAATGTAAATATGTCTGTTTAAGGAGGTCTATGTAAGCATGTCTATGTAAATATGTCTGTTTAAGGAGACCTATGTAAGCATGTCATTGTAAACATGTCTGTTTAAGGAGGTCTATGTAATCATGTCTATGTAAACATGTCTGTTTAAGGAGGTCTATGTAAGCATGTCAATGTAAATATGTCTGTTTAAGGAGGTCTATGTAAGCATGTCAATGTAAATATGTCTGTTTAAGGAGACCTATGTAAGCATGTCAATGTAAATATGTCTGTTTAAGGAGGTCTATGTAAACATGTCTATGTAAATATGTCTGTTTAAGGAGACCTATGTAAGCATGTCAATGTAAATATGTCTGTTTAAGGAGGTTTTTGTAAGCATGTCTATGTAAATATGTCTGTTTAAGGATGTCTATGTAAGCATGTCTATGTAAATATGTCTGTTTAAGGAGACCTATGTTAGCATGTCTATGTAAATATGTCTGTTTAAGGATGTCTATGTCAGCATGTCAATGTAAATATGTCTGTTTAAGGAAGTCTATGTAAGCATGTCTATGTAAATATGTCTGTTTAAGGAAGTCTATGTAAGCATGTCTATGTAAATATGTCTGTTTAAGGAGACCTATGTAAGCATGTCTATGTAAATATGTCTGTTTAAGGAAGTCTATGTAAGCATGTCTATGTAAATATGTCTGTTTAAGGAGGTCTATGTAAGCATGTCTATGTAAATATGTCTGTTTAAGGATGTCTATGTAAGCATGTCTATGTAAATATGGCTGTTTAAGGAGGTATATGTAAGCATGTCTATGTAAGCATGTCTATGTAAATATATATGTTTAAGGTCTATGTAACCATGCCAGTTAAGCATATCTATGTATGCATGCCGGTCTCCCTGGCCTAGGAGTTTAAACGACTTTCTCCGTAATCCCGTTTATCCACGCAGGGTAACGCAGCGCGCGAGAATTGGTAGCGGTTCTCGCCGCGTTGGTGACTTACGGGATAAGTGAACCGGCCGCTCACAAATCAATGGCAAACTGCTGAGCGTTTTCTTGCCAAGAAATCAACAACTGCGTTAAAATGCTGGTGCTCACAGCGATGTCCTGTAAAGAATATGATGCAAAAAAATATATGCGTGGCCGTGTAAGCATGTCTGTGTAAATATGATTATGAGAGTATGTCTATGTAAGCATGTCTATGTAAGCATATCTATGTAAGCATGTCTATGTAAACGTGTGTATGTAATTATTTCTATGTAATCATGTCTGTGTGTTTCCTTGTAAACATGTCTATGTAGGTATGTCTATGTAAGCATGTCTATGTAGGTATGTCTATGTAAGCATTCTATGTAAGCATGTCTATGTAAGCATGTCTATGTAAACATTCTATGTAGGTATGTCTATGTAAGCATGTCTATGTAAACATGTCTATGTAGGTATATCTATGTAAGCATTCTATGTAAGCATGTCTATGTAAGCATGTCTATGTATGCATGTCTATGTAAGCATGTCTATGTAAGCATGTCTATGTAAGCATGTCTATGTACGCATGTCTATGTAAGCATGTCTATGTAGGTATGTCTATGTAAGCATGTCTATGTAAGCATGTCTATGTAGGTATGTCTATGTAAGCATGTCTATGTAAGCATGTCTATGTAAGCATGTCTATGTAGGTATGTCTATGTAAGCATGTCTATGTAGGTATGTCTATGTAGGTATGTCTATGTAGGTATGTCTATGTAAGCATGTCTATGTAAGCATGTCTATGTAGGTATGTCTACGTAGGTATGTCTATGTAAACATGTCTATGTAGGTATGTCTATGTAAGCATGTATATGTAAGCATGTCTATGTAAGCATGTCTATGTAAGCATGTCTATGTAACAGTGTCTATGTAATCATGTCTGTGTCAGTGAATATTTGTAAACATGTCTGTGTGGGTATGTCTATGTAAGCATGTCTATATAAACATGTCTACGTAAACATGCATATGTAAACATGTCTATGTAATTATGTCAATGTAAGCATGTCTATGTGAATAAATCTATGTAAGCATATCTATGTAAGCATGTTTATGTAAGTAAATAAATCCATCACTGTTTATGTTAAGTTTTCTCTGTGTAAGCTCCTAGATGTATTCTTATAATATTTATGTATTATCTATTATTCGTCTATTGTCTTGGCAGGACCGGACCAAACGATTTTGCGGGCCTTATCCAGCCTGCAGGTCGGACTTTCCCCGCCCCTGCTGTAAAGTGACAACTGCCATAAGTAAAACAGTTAATGTTACAAATCAAGCAATGTATTCTGCTTCCCATTAGTTGCTTGCTTGCTTGCTTGTGTTCGTTGGCTTGAGCTCCAACGCGAAGTCCTGTATGTCGGATGAAGGCATCCTGTTGTCCAACATCAGTGTGATGTCATACAGGACCTGAGGTTTGCGTGAGTATCCGTTGTCCCATGTCTGGCTTATTGGTGTGCAGACTGGTGGTTCCTCGCCGTACAGGCAGACACTCCGACTTCGGAGGAATCGGCGATCCTACTGACCTTAGCCAGGACCCCGAAGGGACCTGTTGCCCAGGACGCTCGACGAGGACGCGTCAATAGGTCAGTAGTATATTGAGGTTTCCAGACCCTTTTTTTGGGAGTGTAATTTGGAGGGTAATGGCGGCTGATGGGTTTATGAAGGAAATATGGGGGTATTTTTGGGGAAAATGTCGACTCGGTAAAAATTTGTGTGGGAACGGTTTTTTGACGGGTGTCTGTGAAAGTAATTAAGGTAAAAGTATTCGGTGGTAATAGAAAGGTTGTGCGTACGGATGAAGGAGGGCTGTAAGTTACGTATATGAATGTGTTAGTATGGGTAGTGATGTATAAACAAGGGTGTGATGGGTCGTGGTTTCTACTCATGGGTTGGATATATGGTGGTTACGTATATGAATGTGTTAGTATGGGTAGTGATGTATAAACAAGGGTGTGATGGGTCGTGGTTTCTACTCATGGGTTGGATATATGGTGGTGGCGTAGACATAATGTATTAGTATGCGTGGTGTAGTAATGTATAAACAAGGGTGTGATGGGTCGTGGTTATACTCGACGAAGTAAGAGGTGGTTACTATCATCTGAACAGTGTGATAGTAGTGAAGGTAAAGGGTGGTATATTCACCGATTACAAAGGAAAGCGTATAAAGTTATAATGGGTATGGTGGTAAGGTGTATTAGTGATCAAGTAGGAGTGATATAGGGGTGGTCATAAATATAATAAGAGGTGTTCGCAATTACACACTGGTCAACCAGTGGTCAAGCAATGGTCAAGTAAGGGTCAAGTAGTCAAGTAAGGAAATTTTAGGGAAAAGTGATTGCAATTATATGGTGGTGATTAAAGAGTGGTAAATTAGTGGTCAAGCAGTGGTCAAGTAAGGGTCAAGTGGTCAAGTGAGGAAATTTTAGGGAAAATTGGTCGTAGTGATATGGTAATGTTTAAATTAGTGGTAAATTAGTGGTCAAGTAGTGGTCAAGTAGTGGTCAAGCGGTGGTCAAGTAAGGAAATTTTAGGGAAATATTAGGGAAAAGTGATTGTAATGAGATGGTGATGATTAAAGAGTGGTAAATTAGTGGTCAAGCAAGGAAAATTTTAGGGAAAAGTGGTTATAATGATATGGTAATGCTTAAATTAGTGGTAAATTAGTGGTCAAGTAGTGGTCAAGCAGTGGTCAAGCGGTGGAAAAGTGATGAAAATTTTAGGGAAAAGTGATTGTAATGATATGGTGATGATTAAAGGGTGGTAAATTAGTGGTCAAGCAGTGGTCAAGTGAATAAATTTTAGCGGAAAGTGTTTGTAATGATATGGTGGTGCTTAAAGGGTGGTAAATTAGTGGTCAAGTAGTGGTCAAGTAGTGGTCAAGTAGTGGTCAAGTGGTCGAGTGACCACTTAAATTGTAGAGGACGATGTGCCTAAGATTATGGTAGTGATTAAAGTGATCGATGACGTGGTCAAGTAGTGGTCAAGCACTGGTCAAGTAGTCAAGTAAGGAAATTGTAGGGGAAAGTACGTATAGTGCAATGGTGGTGGGTAAAGTGAGGAAGAATCAATAGTAGTGATAATAGTACTACCAATATTAGCGACAAGCACAAAGACAACCAAGTATATACTTGATACACACAAATACAAAGACAACGAAACACAAGTACACACATGTATACACTTGATACATTTGTACATACATACACATAAAGACAGACAAGCACAAAGACACACCCATACTATTACTACTGTCATCACAACCAGTACACACACAAATACACACCTACTGCAAACTCGAAGACAAATACAAAGACAGCCAAGTACAAAGACACACCCATCGCCTAGGATTACTACTGTCATCACAACTATACACAAGTACACACCCATAAACAAATACACAAGAACACTCAAAGACAAACACATCTCCTAGCATTACTACTGTCATCACAACAACCACACACACACACACACACACACACACACACACACACACACACACACACACACACAGACATACACACATGAACACAAATAGAACAAGACATCAACTACACACATACACACTTGATACACTTGTACGTACACACCTACAAGCGTACAGACACAAAGACATACTCATCGCCTAGGATTACTACTGTCATCACAACTATACACAAGTACACACCCATAAACAAATACACAAGAACACTCAAAGACAAACACAAAGACAACCATACATAGACAACCCATACCATTACTACTGTCACTATCAACAGATATACACACGTGCAGAGACAACACAGATACACCCATACCATTACTACTGTCATCACAACTATACACAAGTACAGACACACTCACCCATAATCAATTACACAACTACACACCTACAAGCAAAAACACACAAAGACACAGACACACTTGTACATACAGACACAGAAGTGCAGACAATCCATACTATTACTACTGTCATCACAACTATACACAAGTACACACAGACACACTCACCCATAATCAATTACACAAATACACACCTACAAACAAAAACACACAAAAGACACAGACACACTTGTACATACAGACAACCCATACTATTACTACTGTCATCACAACTATACACAAGTACAGACACACTCACCCATACACAAGAACACTCAAAGACAAATACAAATACAACCAAACAAACACACGTACAGATTCAGAAGTACAGACAATCCATACCATTACTACTGTCACAACAACTACACACCCGTATACACTTGATACACTTGTACATACAGACCTACACAAGAACACCCATACCATTACTACTGGTACCAGTACAGACACACTTGTACATACAGACCTACAAGAATATCACAAACCACATACCCCCTTGTGATAAAGAACGCGGATGTCCGAGACTACGTCATCAACGCCATATGCAAAAGTCATTAAGTATGAGTCATCGGTTTGTAGGGAAGCAGGCGTGAGAATAACTTGTCTAACTGCCACGTCAGCTACGTCGTGTGCAGAACCAGTGTATAAATAGAAGGCGTCTCTTGTGAGCTCAGTGCCAGTTCACGGGCTGACTTGGGTATCTACAGAGGTGCTTTAGGCTGGTGTGAGCAGTGTTCGTGTAGTAAGCAGATATTGTTCACGTACTGACTTGGCTAGCTACAGCAGTGAAACAGGTTGGTGTGAGCATTGTGTAGTAACCAGATATTGTTCACGTAGTGACTTGGCTAGCTACAGCAGTGACACTTGGTGTGAGCCTTATTCGTTTCGTTGGCCTCTGATAAAACAGTGAAACATTGTATACATCAGAACATTTTTTGGGATTGTAAGAAAGAAAGAAAGAAAAAAAAAACCAGTTTATCAATATGGCCACCAGATCTACTTTCACGTGTTCAGTGTGCAACAAAGCCTATTGTGATAAGTATACCCTTAATCGTCACATTCGGACCATTCACGAGGGGAAAGACCAAGTATATCCCTGTCAGTTATGTGATAAGGTGTATAATACGAACGATGGCCTACAAAAACACAAACGAATACGTCATCAGCCACGTATGAATACACCAAACACTGCAATACCAGAGACGACAGCACCACCTGTCTATTTACACCATCATCGTAGTCTAACGCAAGTACCAGACTGCCACCACTGTATCTTCAATGATAACCGTACCCGCTACAATGGGAACATTCACAATGATTATCCCTGTCAGATACGTACCAATCTATACAATTCGAACCTACAACGGTACTTAATCACCATACATCACGAGAAAGGATGACACCCTTAGACACCCTGGCAACACCTCCACTCATAGTAGCAGAGGATATCCAACCAAATGATAGAGACAGCTTGGCAGCCCTTAAGGCGTACTGCAAGGACCTATCGCTTATGCTACCCAATCAAGTGGTAGTATTAGAAAAAAGTGTCGACCACCGCTATCGGGTGGTTTTGGTATGATAAAAAGAAGTATTCAGATATCTTGTATGATATCTCATACATGTCTTTATTCTGGATCCGAAACAAATAAGGTATGTGTGATGACTTCGACAACAACAGTGTTTTTGATAGTCAACCAGCAGAGCCCAGAAGAATGAAGATCACTAATCCAGAACTTTTTGGTTATTCACTAAGCATCTATGTCATTGATTGTTTCTTATATCACTAAACTGTTTTTTCACTAAGCATGTATGTCATTGATTGCTTCTTATATCATTAAAGTATTTTTCACTACTCATCTATGTCATTGATTGTTTCTTATATCACTAAACTGTTTTTCACTAAGCATCTATGTCATTGATGTTTTCTTATATCTCTAAACTGTATTGATGAATATATATGTCATTGATTTTTTCTTATATCATTAAAGTGTTTTGATGAATAACACATTCTTTGATATATTGAAACCAAGTTTTTTGTTGATTTTCTTTATTGGTTTTGTTTTCATGACGTTGTCTTGTCGGCTCAGAGCTTACATTACCAGACATGAACAAAGTCTTAGAAGAAGTTATGGCAAAAATACAGAAATATATGAAAAATAACCAAGTATGAAAAGACCTAAAGAGAGAAATGTCTCGACCAAGCTTATAAAAATCTAGGAAAAAATATTACAACTAAAAGGTTCATCAAAAATTATAACTTCAAACATTATAAAAATAACCAAATATGAAAAACATCGTCCAAAGACAGAAATATTTCAACTAAACTTATAAATAAGTCACCAAAAGGGAAAAGGTCAAGTACAGAAATAGCTATGGAAAAAGTAAGTCCACAAAACCAAGAAAAAAAAAATGTAACTTCTGTAGTCAAATGTGTCTTATCTGAAAAGACGCTATCAATGTCACCCCTTTCCTTGTTTTACTTTACCAAAGGCCTTCACCGTATCTGGTACAGAAACCCTTATACACCACTCATCTCTCCACAGTCTTGGTTGCTTTCTAATACAAAGTGGTTACATCACCAAGAACTTCAAAACCTCAATTGTACACGTGCTCCATTGAAACACCCATGACAGTTAACAACATGTATGGCCATGTAATCTGTGAGTCCATTGGGGATAGTTCATCCGAGTATTCCAGAAGATCCATTTCCCATGGCTCTTGTCAGTTGTTAGTGAAAACCATTACACCAGTCCAGATTTGTGACTCGTAGAATCTACACTCACACTGTCGTATCTGTAGTATGGGTCTGCGATCAGAGATTCTTCTATAGAATCACATTGTTTTAAAAACGTTTTAACCTACTTGTGTAAAACTTTTTTCACCTTCCATTCATCAGGTACAATGACAGCTTTAATTGATAGACGGCCATCGTGGTCAGAAGATGAGAATTGTTGTGAAGATGACAGTGTTTTGGAGGAAGATGATTCTGGCTTCTTCACACCAGCTTTATCATTAGACATTTTGTTCTGCCAGAAACCTACTCGTGGCACCCAGCCAGCTTTAGATGTACCAGAGACAACCTTTGCTTGGGGTGATGATTCGTCTTCAGATGAAGATATTGACCTTTTGGCTAGTAGTCATGTCCCAGAGTCTCTCAAGAAAATTAATGTGACGTGGAACGAAAAATATCCTACTGATGGTGTCCGAAGGTGTTCCTCTTCAACGAATAAGGTGTGTATGGATAGTAATGATCATAATTCACATGTGTATTTTTGTAAACATGACCAATACCGAAAACCTATGTGCTATACATGTTTTCTATGTACATCTCTCTATACTACAAACCATCAGTGACTATACCTTTACCCCTTCTCAAGGCGTGACCAAAAGAATGTCGACAGTCTGTTTTTATGCCTTTTACCACTTCTCCTTGTGAATTTTTTACTGTTTTTTCTTTACTGAAGTAGTAGGTATTGCAGTCTTGTAAGTTTCAATGTGTTTTATTTACCTCCACAGGTTAATTTTGCACCAGAACCTCACTTCTTGACAGTCCATACTGTTGGCAACGAAGAACGCAATGGTAACTGGCACCATGTAATCAGAGAACGTGAGAATTTTGAAAGCCGTATACTAGACTTGGAAAAAATTTTGAACCCAGTCTTGAGGGACAACCACAGAAGAAAAGTCATCGAACAAAGGACAGTAGTGAAGAAGGCAGCTGTAGTCTAATTAGCATGTATATCGCTCTGCCTTATTAAAAGAATTATAACCAGAAATAAACTAGTATGCGTTTCCTTAATGTCGTTGGCGAGGGTATGAGTATTATGTTGGACAAATGACCAGTGGTTGTGTGGTAGATGTTTAGTTTTGGTGATAGGAAAGAAGTGTTGGTAGAATTCTACAGTACAAGAAGCAAAATTTGTTTGACTCCAAGTGATTTGTCTGTAAGCTCTGTGTGTCATGTGTTTCCTTATTATATGTTTGTGTTCTAGTAGTACTTGTTGGGTGGTTCATCTGATATGGTTTAAGTTTTAAGTTGTGAATTGTTTTGTATGATATGTTCTTGTTGTCTTTGTGTATCTCATTACGTATTCTTTAATAGAGCCCAAATTTGGGAAATTTCATGTAAAGTGTATATTAGAATAAGTTGTGTTATAGCAAGTTGAAGATGTCAGCCATGGGAAATGGATCTTTTGGAATACTCGGATGAACTATCCCCAATGGACTCACAGATTACATGGCCATACATGTTGTTAACTGTCATGGGTGTTTCAATGGAGCACGTGTACAATTGAGGTTTTGAAGTTCTTGGTGATGTAACCACTTTGTATTAGAAAGCAACCAAGACTGTGGAGAGATGAGTGGTGTATAAGGGTTTCTGTACCAGATACGGTGAAGGTCTTTGGTAAAGTAAAACAAGGAAAGGGGTGACATTGATAGCGTCTTTTCAGATAAGACACATTTGACTACAGAAGTTACATTTTTTTTTCTTGGTTTTGTGGACTTACTTTTTCCATAGCTATTTCTGTACTTGACCTTTTCCCTTTTGGTGACTTATTTATAAGTTTAGTTGAAATATTTCTGTCTTTGGACGATGTTTTTCATATTTGGTTATTTTTATAATGTTTGAAGTTATAATTTTTGATGAACCTTTTAGTTGTAATATTTTTTCCTAGATTTTTATAAGCTTGGTCGAGACATTTCTCTCTTTAGGTCTTTTCATACTTGGTTATTTTTCATATATTTCTGTATTTTTGCCATAACTTCTTCTAAGACTTTGTTCATGTCTGGTAATGTAAGCTCTGAGCCGACAAGACAACGTCATGAAAACAAAACCAATAAAGAAAATCAACAAAAAACTTGGTTTCAATATATCAAAGAATGTGTTATTCATCAAAACACTTTAATGATATAAGAAAAAATCAATGACATATATATTCATCAATACAGTTTAGAGATATAAGAAAACATCAATGACATAGATGCTTAGTGAAAAACAGTTTAGTGATATAAGAAACAATCAATGACATAGATGAGTAGTGAAAAACACTTTAATGATATAAGAAGCAATCAATGACATACATGCTTAGTGAAAAAACAGTTTAGTGATATAAGAAACAATCAATGACATAGATGCTTAGTGAATAACCAAAAAGTTCTGGATTAGTGATCTTCATTCTTCTGGGCTCTGCTGGTTGACTATCAAAAACACTGTTGTTGTCGAAGTCATCACACATACCTTATTTGTTTCGGATCCAGAATAAAGACATGTATGAGATATCATACAAGATATCTGAATACTTCTTTTTATCATACCAAAACCACCCGATAGCGGTGGTCGACACTTTTTTCTAATACTACCACTTGATTGGGTAGCATAAGCGATAGGTCCTTGCAGTACGCCTTAAGGGCTGCCAAGCTGTCTCTATCATTTGGTTGGATATCCTCTGCTACTATGAGTGGAGGTGTTGCCAGGGTCTCTAAGGGTGTCATCCTTTCTCGTGATGTATGGTGATGTAAGTACCGTTGTAGGTTCGAATTGTATAGATTGGTACGTATCTGACAGGGATAATCATTGTGAATGTTCCCATTGTAGCGGGTACGGTTATCATTGAAGATACAGTGGTGGCAGTCTGGTACTTGCGTTAGACTACGATGATGGTGTAAATAGACAGGTGGTGCTGTCGTCTCTGGTATTGCAGTGTTTGGTGTATTCATACGTGGCTGATGACGTATTCGTTTGTGTTTTTGTAGGCCATCGTTCGTATTATACACCTTATCACATAACTGACAGGGATATACTTGGTCTTTCCCCTCGTGAATGGTCCGAATGTGACGATTAAGGGTATACTTATCACAATAGGCTTTGTTGCACACTGAACACGTGAAAGTAGATCTGGTGGCCATATTGATAAACTGTTTTTTTTTTTTCTTTCTTTCTTTCTTACAATCCCAAAAAATGTTCTGATGTATACAATGTTTCACTGTTTTATCAGAGGCCAACGAAATGAATAAGGCTCACACCAAGTGTCACTGCTGTAGCTAGCCAAGTCACTACGTGAACAATATCTGGTTACTACACAATGCTCACACCAACCTGTTTCACTGCTGTAGCTAGCCAAGTCAGTACGTGAACAATATCTGCTTACTACACGAACACTGCTCACACCAGCCTGAAGCACCTCTGTAGATACCCAAGTCAGCCCGTGAACTGGCACTGAGCTCACAAGAGACGCCTTCTATTTTATACACTGGTTCTGCACACGACGTAGCTGACGTGGCAGTTAGACAAGTTATTCTCACGCCTGCTTCCCTACAAACCGATGACTCATACTTAATGACTTTTGCATATGGCGTTGATGACGTAGTCTCGGACATCCGCGTTCTTTATCACAAGGGGGTATGTGGTTTGTGATATTCTTGTAGGTCTGTATGTACAAGTGTGTCTGTACTGGCACCAGTAGTAATGGTATGGGTGTTCTTGTGTAGGTCTGTATGTACAAGTGTATCAAGTGTATACGGGTGTGTAGTTATTGTGACAGTAGTAATGGTATGGATTGTCTGTACTTCTGAATCTGTACGTGTGTTTGTTTGGTTGTATTTGTATTTGTCTTTGAGTGTTCTTGTGTATGGGTGAGTGTGTCTGTACTTGTGTATAGTTGTGATGACAGTAGTAATAGTATGGGTTGTCTGTATGTACAAGTGTGTCTGTGTCTTTTGTGTGTTTTTGTTTGTAGGTGTGTATTTGTGTAATTGATTATGGGTGAGTGTGTCTGTGTGTACTTGTGTATAGTTGTGATGACAGTAGTAATAGTATGGATTGTCTGCACTTCTGTGTCTGTATGTACAAGTGTGTCTGTGTCTTTGTGTGTTTTTGCTTGTAGGTGTGTAGTTGTGTAATTGATTATGGGTGAGTGTGTCTGTACTTGTGTATAGTTGTGATGACAGTAGTAATGGTATGGGTGTGTCTGTGTTGTCTCTGCACGTGTGTATATCTGTTGATAGTGACAGTAGTAATGGTATGGGTTGTCTGTGTATGGTTGTCTTTGTGTTTGTCTTTGAGTGTTCATGTGTATTTGTTTATGGGTGTGTACTTGTGTATAGTTGTGATGACAGTAGTAATCCTAGGCGATGAGTATGTCTTTGTGTCTGTACGCTTGTAGGTGTGTACGTACAAGTGTATCAAGTGTGTATGTGTGTAGTTGATGTCTTGTTCTATTTGTGTTCATGTGTGTATGTCTGTGTGTGTGTGTGTGTGTGTGTGTGTGTGTGTGTGTGTGTGTGTGGTTGTTGTGATGACAGTAGTAATGCTAGGAGATGTGTTTGTCTTTGAGTGTTCTTGTGTATTTGTTTATGGGTGTGTACTTGTGTATAGTTGTGATGACAGTAGTAATCCTAGGCGATGGGTGTGTCTTTGTACTTGGCTGTCTTTGTATTTGTCTTCGAGTTTGCAGTAGGTGTGTATTTGTGTGTGTACTGGTTGTGATGACAGTAGTAATAGTATGGGTGTGTCTTTGTGCTTGTCTGTCTTTATGTGTATGTATGTACAAATGTATCAAGTGTGTACATGTGTGTACTTGTGTTTCGTTGTCTTTGTATTTGTGTGTATCAAGTATGTACTTGGTTGTCTTTGTGCTTGTCGCTAATATTGGTAGTACTATTATCACTACTATTGATTCTTCCTCACTTTACCCACCACCATTGCACTATACGTACTTTCCCCTACAATTTCCTTACTTGACTACTTGACCAGTGCTTGACCACTGCTTGACCACGTCATCGATCACTTTAATCACTATCATAATCTTAGGCACATCGTCCTCTATAATTTAAGTGGTCACTCGACCACTTGACCACTACTTGACCACTACTTGACCACTACTTGACCACTAATTTACCACCCTTTAAGCATCACCATATCATTACAAACACTTTCCGCTAAAATTTATTCACTTGACCACTTGACCACTGCTTGACCACTGCTTGACCACTAATTTACCACCATTTAATCATCACCATATCATTACAATCACTTTTCCCTAAAATTTTCATCACTTACCCACCGCTTGACCACTGCTTGACCCCTACTTGACCACTAATTTACCACTAATTTAAGCATTACCATATCATTATAACCACTTTTCCCTAAAATTTTCCTTACTTGACCACTTGACCACTGCTTGACCACTGCTTGACCACTAATTTACCACTCTTTAATCATCACCATCTTATTACAATCACTTTTCCCTAATATTTCCCTAAAATTTCCTTACTTGACCACCGCTTGACCACTACTTGACCACTACTTGACCACTAATTTACCACTAATTTAAACATTACCATATCACTACGACCAATTTTCCCTAAAATTTCCTCACTTGACCACTTGACCCTTACTTGACCACTGCTTGACCACTAATTTACCACTCTTTAATCACCACCATATAATTACAATCACTTTTCCCTATAATTTCCTTACTTGACTACTTGACCCTTACTTGACCATTGCTTGACCACTGGTTGACCACTGGTTGACCAGTGTGTAATTGCGAACACCTCTTATTATATTTATGACCACCCCTATATCACTCCTACATGATCACTAATACACCTTACCAGCATACCCATTATAACTTTATACGCTTTCCTTTGTAATCGGTGAATATACCACCCTTTACCTTCACTACTATCACACTGTTCAGATGATAGTAACCACCTCTTACTTCGTCGAGTATAACCACGACCCATCACACCCTTGTTTATACATTACTACACCACGCATACTAATACATTATGTCTACGCCACCACCATATATCCAACCCATGAGTAGAAACCACGACCCATCACACCCTTGTTTATACATCACTACCCATACTAACACATTCATATACGTAACCACCATATATCCAACCCATGAGTAGAAACCACGACCCATCACACCCTTGTTTATACATCACTACCCATACTAACACATTCATATACGTAACTTACAGCCCTCCTTCATCCGTACGCACAACCTTTCTATTCCCACCGAATACTTTTACCTTAATTACTTTCACAGACACCCGTCAAAAAACCGTTCCCACACAAATTTTTACCGAGTCGACATTTTCCCCAAAAATACCCCCATATTTCCTTCATAAACCCACCAGCCGCCATTACCCTCCAAATTACCCTCCCAAAAATTAACGCAAACACACAGCATCCACTGCATAGTGAAATTAGGAAGGTGAAGGGCAGCAGGTTAAAAAGAGGACGGTCGTGGATGGGTCAAGCCGAAGACATTCTTCAACAGGTGTGTTCACTTGAGGACTTAGAACCTGGCGAGGAGTGGGTGCAAGTGCCAACAGACTTCTGCACATCCTTTTCAGTTTGCATCCAACTAGATAGAAAATGCAGACAAGAAAATCCGGCTGCTGTGGAGGCTGAAGTACAAGCGTTGATTTTCGAGAATTCGCTAGACAGTGACGCGGTCATCTACACAGATGGGTCGGTCGTCCGACATGTGAGAAGCTCATGGGCCTTTACAGCTCGGGCCGGAGGGAGAATTGTGAAGGAGGACTCTGGTGCTTTCACTGAAACCACAAGTAGCCTGACCATGGAAGTCATGGCAGTAAGTAAAGCAATAACATGGCTCGAGACACAGACATTCACTAGGGCTTGTTTCCTTAGCGACTCAATGAACATGATCAAGAGGATAGAGGAGGGGTCGATCCGAAGAGAATGGTTGCTGCCTCTGAAGCGGTCTCGGCTGGCAAAGATTAGTTTCATCTTCGTGCCAGGGCATGCGGGAGTACAAGGAAATGAGCGGGCTGACAAGCTCGCAGGTGAGGCTACTGTGGAGGGCGGATGCGCCATGGACCAGGCTGACATTCTGAATGCTCTACGAGAAGTGAGACTTTTGCAAGAACCAAGTGATGACTGTGAATCTACAACAATGGCCAGACTGCGAGAGCAGCAAATTAAAAGAGGGGTGGCCAAACAAGAACACTACGCAGGAAGCCAAAGAAGATTGATAAACCAACACAGAACTGGCGTCGTTAGCCGCTACACGCTGCGGGATTTGCTGAGGAGGGGATCCGAGCACTTATGGACTGAATGGTCCGATGTGCAACGAGGATGATCTGTCGACTAACTAACTAACTAACTAACTAACTTACCCTCCCAAAAAAAGGGTCTGGAAACCTCAATATACTACTTAGGTCTTGGCCAGTATATAACCCGGCCCTGGTGCCTTGGAAACACCTCTGCGTCCCTTCCCTCTAGTTGTCAGCGCACTGTGTGTCACAAACTTGTATAATGCCATGTAGAAAGAATAATTGTAGCTACCGTACAACAAAATGTCAGAATTAAAAAATACTTTGTGACATTATTTTTCAACTCTTGACTGGGAATTACATAAATAAAGGCGCACATAAATCTGGTAGATGGCAACAGCGCCTGTCATATATAAATAAGTGTGCAGGCCTCACATATACTCACAGTCGGCTTCAGTTGTGCCATTACATATACTGTTTGCCAGATGGATTTATAAAGGAGTAATCTTCCTCTTCTAATACTTCCTCTTCGGCTTCTTTCTTTTCCTCGTCCCCTCTTCTTCTTCATCATCTTCCTCTTCTATATCGTCTGACGCTGCTTCTGCGTCTGCCACTATCGCCGCCCAATCTGACACTGTTAAGTCTCCTACCCCGATCTTAGGCAGGTCAAGGTAGTATAGGCGGTAACGACAGTTTGACAGAACCAGGTCAAATTACCATAGGCAGTAACGAGTTTGACAGAACCAGGTCAAGGTACGTACAACAGGCTGCAATGACAATTTAACAGTACACAAGGTCAAGGTACCATAGGCGGTAACGACAGTTTGACAGAACCAGGTCAAGGTACTTACAATAGGCTGCAATGACAATTTAACAGTACACAAGGTCAAGGTACCATTGGCTGTAACGACAGTTTGACAGAACCAGGTCAAGGTAATTACTGTAGGTTGTAATGACAGTTTGACAGTACACAAGGTCAAGGTACTGTAGGCAGTAATGACAGTTTGACAGAACCAGGTCAAGGTACTATAGGCAGTAATGACAGTTTGACAGTGCACCAGGTCAAGGTACTATAGGCAGTAATGACAGTTTGACAGTGCACCAGGTCAAGGTACTATAGGCAGTAATGACAGTTTGACAGTGCACCAGGTCAAGGTACTATAGGCAGTAATGACAGTTTGACAGAACACCAGATCAAGGTACTATAGGCAGCAATAACAGTTTGAAAGAACACCAGATCAAGGTACTATAGGTAGCAATGACAGTTTGACAGAACACCAGATCAAGGTACTATAGGTAGCAATGACAGTTTGAAAGAACACCAGATCAAGGTACTATAGGTAGCAATGACAGTTTGACAGAACACCAGATCAAGGTACTATAGGTAGCAATGACAGTTTGACAGAACACCAGATCAAGGTACTATAGGCAGCAATGACAGTTGTACATTACACCAGATCAAGATACTATAGACAGTAATGACAGTTTGACAGAACACCAGGTCAAGGTACTATAGGTAGCAATGACAGTTTGACAGAACACCAGATCAAGGTACTATAGGTAGCAATGACAGTTTGACCGAACACCAGATCAAGGTACTATAGGCAGCAATAACAGTTTGAAAGGACACCAGATCAAGGTACTATAGGCAGCAATGACAGTTTGACAGAACACCAGATCAAGGTACTATAGGCAGCAATGACAGTTGTACATTACACCAGGTCAAGGTACTATAGACAGTAATGACAGTTTGACAGAACACCAGGTCAAGGTACTATAGGCAGCAATGACAGTTGTACAGTACACCAGGTCAAGGTACTATAGACAGTAATGACAGTTTGACAGTATACCAGGTCAAGGTACTTTAGACAGTATGACAGTTTGACAGTACACCAGGTCAAGATACTATAGACAGTAATGGCAGTTTGACAATACACGAGGTCGAGGTACTATAGACAGTAATGACAGTTTGATAGTACACCAGATCAAGGTACTATAGGCAGCAATGACAGTTGTACAGTACACCAGGTCAAGGTACTATAGACAGTAATGACAGTTTGACAGTACACCAGGTCAAGGTACTTTAGACAGTAATGACAGTTTGACAGTACACCAGGTCAAGATACTATAGACAGTAATGACAGTTTGAGAGTACACCAGGTCAAGATACTATAGACAGTAATAACAGTTTGACATACACCAGGTCAAGATACTATAGGCAGCAATGACAGTTTTTAGTACACCAGGTCAAGGTACTATAGACAGTAACGACAGTTTGAGAGTACACAAGGTCAAGATACTATAGACAGTAATGACAGTTTGACAATGCACTAGGTCAAGGTACTGTAGGCAGTAATGACAGTTTGACAGTACACCAGGTCAAGGTACTATAGGCAGCAATGACAGATTGACAGTGCACCAGGTCAAGGTACTATAGACAGTAATGACAGTTTGACATTACACCAGGTAAAGGTACTATAGACGGTAATGACAGTTTGACAGTACACCAGGTCAACTTTCTATAGGCAGTAATGAGAGTTTGACAGTTCACCAGGTCACAATGGATTCATGGCCATGGGTTCGATCTCCACCGTGGCGGGTTCGAATGTAACTGACGAGGTGACCTCAGCCTAAAATGAGTACCTGGAAATGTGTTGGAAGTAAAGGCTACCGATGTGAGACTGATCACATTAGGCACCCAGTGCCAGATATTCTCCACCTTGCCCAAGGATGTCCCGTAGGCTAGCGGAGGGAAGGAGGCACCTTACTTCTCATTTGATAAGGGATACTCCTACCCAAACACCCAACATGATGGATGGATGGCCAGATGGTCTACACACATGTGAGAGTAGCAAACTATGCTCGATGCCCCTTACGACATGTAAAGGGTTGTCGACTATTACTGTAGACAAACATGACCGGGGGTGATACTGACTGCATTATATGGAGTGCCCGGTGGAGTAACACCGAGGTCAGCGTTGTTGAATGGATCAGAGAGCACGTTTTTAATATTCCCGTAAGTTAATGGCAAAAAGACAACGTTCAGAAAGCAATGGCGAACTACTGAATGTAAAAGCTTTCCAAGACATCAACAATGACAGTAAAATGCTGGTGTTGACTGCAACGTCCTATAAAGGATATGCAACTTTAAAAAAAAGAAGTTAATGGCGAGGTAACGGGTCAACCCTTACACTGTTCACTTGGACTAAAATATTGACTTCTCGTCCTTGGCCTGGGAAGTAAATTACACATACCTCTGAAGTTGGAGTGGATTCGCCTGATGGTGAGGGACACTGGTAATAGACAATGTCACCCACACGCGGAAATCAGTTCTGTTTACTACATTCAAGTTCAAAGCGAACAAAGGACAACACAATCTAAAATTGGGAGCTAGCTTCATCTACTCAACACGTCACAAGGTTTATACACAAGTCCTGTAATGAGCCTTTTATATCTGGGAATCTCCTAGTACAGTGGTTCTCAACCTTTTTTGGCCCGTGCCCCCTTCACCATATTTTAAGAATGTCATTCCTCCCCCCTTCCTATAACAAATTTGGCCCGTGCCCTCCTTCACCATATTTTCAGAACATCATTCCCCCCTTTCATATTTCCTACCTAAAAATCCCCCCCACCCCTACACAATATATGTACAAATGGAAGGTAAATATGTTAAAACAGGTCTAGACATCCACATAAAACGTGATTTGTGGGTCTACTTACTTTATAAGATGAATTTTAGAAGGATGAGACGTGCATAACTGTAAAGTATGAAGGGAAAAGCAATATCAAGTAATCGGGTCTTGTATTAACGCGATCTTGAAATGACCTCATCCCCCCCCCCCCCCCCAGAAACCCTAAAATTCTCCCCTGGGGGAGGGGAATTCCGAATTCGTCACCAGTTGAGAACCACTGTCCTAGTAGGTTCACACGGACCTGCTAATTTTGACACATACACGAAAATTGATTCTTTGTGACACAAGAATCGACTCTTTGTGACACGAGAATTGACTCTACGTGACACAGACGAACTCTTTCACATTCATTGGCAAAGATTTTTCAATTGGTTATGAACTCTCTGTGACTGTTCATGTGAACATGTACAGTACGATGTTCGCCTAGGTCAAGGCGGGGAACGTCCGGTCGCCGGACTGCATGAATCCCGCGAAATTATTTGGTTTGGCCCTGTCAAAAGAACTGCAGGGGGCACTCCAAATTTAAAACATCTCGGCGCTTTATAAACAACCATCAATAAATCTAGTAGTAACATCAACAATGCCGACTGCGTGACGAAAGGGGTCACGGTCGCAGTTCGTAATCTCGCATACCCGCGTTCGAAACACAGCTGCGGGCGATTTGGCAGTAGACGGCTTTGTGTTGGTTTTTTTACGGAATTGTACGGGTGGCGGTCGTTCAGAAAGCAATGGCAAACTACAGAAGGTAAACTTGCCAAGAAATCACAACAGCAAAAAAATGCTGCTGTTGACTGCATCGTCCTGTAAAGGATATGCAACTAACTTTTTTAAACATTATCAATACGAGCTGACACCACAGGCCACAAGGAAGAGAAGTAGCGCCAACCATTACATTAACTACATGTTTGACCAAATATAGCAAGCTAGTTTTTCAGTTGATGATTGTGTATGGCCAGCGAATAAAATAAATATTCAAATAGCCATTGGCAGAATAAAAAGGTCCCCCAACCCTGCCTTAAGCAGACCCCCCCCCCCCCCCCCAAAAAAAAAAAGAAAAAAAAAAAGAAGAAAAAACGTAACGAAAGCTATCGGGTTTGCTTCTTCAGGATCTAACATATTAACACAAATAAACGTCTGCAACATTTCAGAGACATTTAAAACAATGTATTGCCTTAGTGAATTTAAACACAGAAGCCTGAAACAATATGTTTGACGATTTATTGCCTGGCATCTTTCATTGTATCTCGCCAGGTGCATACTGCAGAGTTATATACCATATGAAGAGAACACATGAATAATACTTCAGCTGAAACACCTAAACACAGTCATTGGTATTGTTCGAATGTGGGGCATTTGCTATTCTGGTTTTATGCAAACAGAGAGAGTTCGTGATAAATTTGAAATTACCGTGGGTAAAACACCCACCTCCCCACCTCCGCCTCTACATAGTATACGTAAAATGGAAGCTAAATTTAATAACACTTACTAGAAAAAGTCTAGGCGTCTACATGAAACGTGATGTGCGAGTCTACTTACGCTATAAAACGAATTTTAGAAGGTCGAGACGTACATGACCGTAAAATATGGAGGGAAAAACAATATCAAGTAATCGGTTCTTGTATCAACGTAATCTTGAAATAATTTTAATTCCCCCCCCCCCCCCCCGGAAGCCCTAAAATTCCTCCCTGGGATGGGAGGGGGAAACTTCCCCACCGGTTGAGAACCATATATATATATATATATATATATATATATATATATATATATATATATATATATATATATATATATATATATATATATATATATATATATATATAAAACTCTTCACCAGAGTTATGCACCTGAGGAGATGCAGCGAAATTTACCAGGCAAAAAGTCGTGAAGCATATTGTTTGTGGCTTGTGTATTTACATTTCCGACAAAACCAGGACAAGCATATGTCGCACAACAGTCTCTATGGGTAAGCCCATGAAATATATAGAGTGTAGTTTTAATGACTGTGGGGTTTTTTAATTTATTGCCGTTCCAAGTTTTGTATTCACCCTCAGGCAACATAAAAGGTAAATTGCAAAACTTGCAAGAGCAATATTTTCAAACACGCCAAAGTCATTAAAAATACACCCTGTACAAACACCGCACTTGCATATGTACACATCTGTTGTACGACACATACTAACACCGCACTTGCATATTTACATACATATTGTATGAAATACTCCTCTTGTCCGCACAGCTTCGGTTTTAGCTACTCCGAACCTGTTCCATTGAACATTATTTCTACAAATATCATAATCTGTTAGCTTCTGTTTTGTTTTGATGAGAAGAGAGGCATTGGGGAACATTGTCGAAACTGGAAAGATCAATGGAAAAAAGAGGCAGCTGTAGACCAAGAGAAATGAAGCTAAAATGGACTGAGACATTGGAATGGAGGAATAGCTTCAGTAGAGTTGATCCAGAACACTAAAGACCGAGATCTGTTAAGAGACACGAACGCGTAGGCCAGGGCACACGATGATGTCTTATACTATTAATTGTTTTTTTTTAATAGAGACAATGGCTACGGCCACCAACAAGCATGTCCACTGCCAGTAAAGACAGCAATGCTAAACTACCTTCTTTACAAACGATCAGTCATACAGAGGTAGGGCATACAGGGGTAGGGCAGACAGAGGTAGGGCAGACAGAGGTATGACATACACAGGCAGGATATCCAGAGGTCAGACATACAGAGGTCAGACATACAGAGGTAGGAAATACATAGGTCAGACATACAGAGGTCAGACATACAGAGGTAGGAAATACATAGGTCAGACATACAGAGGTAGGAAATACATAAGTCAGACATACAGAAGTCAGACATACAGAAGTACGACATACAGAGGTAAGACATACAGAGGTACAACATACAGAGGTCAGACATACAGAGGTAGGACATACAGAGGTCAGACATACAGAGGTACAACATACAGAGGTCAGACATACAGAGGTAGGACATACAGAGGTCAGACATACAGAGGTACAACATACAGAGGTCAGACATACAGAGGTAGGACATACAGAGGTCAGACATACAGAGATCAGACACAAAGAGGTCAGACATAAAAGGTCAGACATATAGAGGAAGGACATCTGGCTTATGACGTGGCGTTTCAAACGACTGTTATAGAAGAAGACAGTTCAAAACAATAAATCTACTTTGTTGATGATGATGATGATGATAATGATTTCTTGTTCCATCCTGTCCTAGTCTGTATTTGCTTGTTTTTCTTCATTTCTGTCTTATTTAAGGAATGAGTAAAACGAGTGAGGTTGGATAAGGGGAGGCGGTCTGTTGTTACCATTGAGAGTCATATAGCATTGATAGAACGAACGAACGAACATCGACATTGGGGTCGACCTCAATTGTCTGCTACCTTGTTATGTACGAAAAAACGAACATACTCTATTTTCAAAGGGTTAGAATTGGGCAAGCAGGCCTGCCTAACATTCTGTCCTCCTATCACTCTCTTTCACGCATTATTTAAGTTATACACACTTAAGGCTAACCTACTTATTTTAGGATTTTTAGTTTGTTTTTTTAAAAAGTATTTCAGGATCCTCACCGGTGCTACGGAGTTCGTGCACTGAGCTGAGTTTCTCCAGACTCAGGTTTGACTTAGGAGGAGAAAGGAGCACTTATGGGTTACACCCGTGTGCCGAGATGTTGATCCATCGACTAAACTAAACTAAAACTTAAGGCTAACCGAGAACAACAACAATATAAAAGATATGCATTATAAAACCATGAGAAATATGCAGAAATCGATACTACACGGCTCAGTAATTTTATTTTCTGAACGACCGCCACTCATGCCCCTCTGTGTGTACTCTCAGCCATAAGCAGATAGAAAGGATGGAAAGGATACAGAATGAAGCTATACGCATTATTCTTGGATGTACAAGAGATACAGCATGCAGGGCGATGCGCTACCTTCTTGATTTTCCAACCATTGAAGAGAGAATGCAAGTTTGCAGGGCACGCGCCTACCTCAGAATTAACGCAAACACACAGCATCCACTGCATAGTGAAATTAGGAAGGTGAAGGGCAGCAGGTTAAAAAGAGGACGGTCGTGGATGGGTCAAGCCGAAGACATTCTTCAACAGGTGTGTTCACTTGAGGACTTAGAACCTGGCGAGGAGTGGGTGCAAGTGCCAACAGACTTCTGCACATCCTTTTCAGTTTGCATCCAACTAGATAGAAAATGCAGACAAGAAAATCCGGCTGCTGTGGAGGCTGAAGTACAAGCGTTGATTTTCGAGAATTCGCTAGACAGTGACGCGGTCATCTACACAGATGGGTCGGTCGTCCGACATGTGAGAAGCTCATGGGCCTTTACAGCTCGGGCCGGAGGGAGAATTGTGAAGGAGGACTCTGGTGCTTTCACTGAAACCACAAGTAGCCTGACCATGGAAGTCATGGCAGTAAGTAAAGCAATAACATGGCTCGAGACACAGACATTCACTAGGGCTTGTTTCCTTAGCGACTCAATGAACATGATCAAGAGGATAGAGGAGGGGTCGATCCGAAGAGAATGGTTGCTGCCTCTGAAGCGGTCTCGGCTGGCAAAGATTAGTTTCATCTTCGTGCCAGGGCATGCGGGAGTACAAGGAAATGAGCGGGCTGACAAGCTCGCAGGTGAGGCTACTGTGGAGGGCGGACGCGCCATGGACCAGGCTGACATTCTGAATGCTCTACGAGAAGTGAGACTTTTGCAAGAACCAAGTGATGACTGTGAATCTACAACAATGGCCAGACTGCGAGAGCAGCAAATTAAAAGAGGGGTGGCCAAACAAGAACACTACGCAGGAAGCCAAAGAAGATTGATAAACCAACACAGAACTGGCGTCGTTAGCCGCTACACGCTGCGGGATTTGCTGAGGAGGGGATCCGAGTACTTATGGACTGAATGGTCCGATGTGCAACGAGGATGATCTGTTGACTAACTGTGTGTACTAACACTATATAGGTTTCCACAGCGGTGTTTCGAGCGCTTAACGATAATTGCTAATTGCCATCTGCGTCCGTAACATCTTTGCCGGTCTCTAATTTCACTTTTCCGCACACATGGGCGCGTCTCCACCCCACTCTCTTCCCGCTTGACCTTTGACCCGTGTACCATACATCCGGTCTATTGATCCACTGGCGCCCTACGTGTGTCAGACCTTCCAAGCTAGGACACGGTATTCAGATGAGTACATTTAATTTTAATTAGTTTAATAGTTTAATATTGTCATAGTGTGTTTCATGTAGTTTTGTGTTTGTTTGTATTTGTTTGTCCTGTGCTGACGAAGGCTTTGGCCGCAACGTCCAATTTGTCTCTTGTAGTCGTGTTTTAGTAAAGCTCACAATCTACTTCTCGTTTATTTGGGTGATTCATTCATTACTTTTAATGAACGATGCGGAGGAGCGGCTGGCCGAGTGGCTAGAACGACGGACTCTCCTATGGGAGACCCGGGTTAGATCCCTCGATAAGGTGTTGGATTTTTTTCCTGTCGGGGACAAAAAGAAAATCCTAACCTGCACAGTTCGCGGCGACTGCACTAGCCAGGCGGCCTTAATTCCTCAGGCTCATAGACCCCCTCTGCCATACACCGCAAGGTACTTTACTGGCAGTAAATGACAGTTAAATGACAGATGTGGGAATTGCTATTAGCTATGGGGAACACATTGTTCTACCAAAAAGGGACTGGTTGTTATACTAGGGTTTCATCATCATCATCATCATCATCATCATCATCATCATCATCATCATCATCATCATCATCATCATCATCATCATCATCATCATCATCATCATCATCATCACCATCATCATCATCATCATCATCATCATCATCATCATCATCATCATCATTATTATATAGATACTTGACAAACTCCGAGCGTCACCAGACAGTCTGTTGGTTAAGTATAATGACAGGAACGTGTTCTCTACGCATTTCACAAAACCATGACCTAATATAGGTGAAATTCAGGTAAATCACCCGTTTAATCAGAAAGGCTATAATATTACCTTTATTTTACCTTTAGCTATCCCTTGAGGGAGAATGATCACCCATACATTCACACGGGCTGTAAGCGCACATTTCTTCACATAAGAACCGAACACAAAGACATTTCTCCGCTACATGGCTCTTGTTTCAAATGATTAACTGTTATTTAATTTCCACCGTAAAATCATTGTCTTCAAACAAGCACATTTACTCAACTGTAAAAGCCATTTTACTTCTTTCAGTCTAAAGCGTATTGATTTCCGCTTCTCGTCTACAGATTGTCTTGAATGCCTGGCCGCTAATTGATGACATGAACACACTGACAATGTTTGTGCTCCAAAATCGAGCAATCAATGATTGCAGCTTCAAAAGACTCCAGCCGACTGTATTACAGCACGGAATTTCCCACGCTGATTAATTATATGCATGCCCAAAAAGAGAGTACTAAAATGTTGCATAGAATCAGTTTTGTTGTATGATCCGGAATATTGGAATGTGAGCGAAGAAGTTAGGAAGAACTCGGAGGTAAAGGATTCTGGTTTCTGAGATGAATGTTGCAAATAGGCGAATAAATCAGGCGGTCAGAAGAACTAACAAAGATTGACTGTGAGAACTAACGAATGTTGTATATAATGTACAACTGTAAATCGGGAAGCGGTAGCCGTCACTGAGAGGTTTAAAGCGGGAAGTGGGTTCATTCTACACACCGGTCAGTTGGACTGAAACGATGGCTTCTCGTTCAGGAAGCAATGGCAAACTACTAAACGTAAAATTGCCTAGTAAATCAATTCGGAGGTGATCGCAACATGAAGCAAAGAACATACATCATCTATTTAACGACAGGATCTCAGGATCCTTGCCGGTGCTACGGAGTTCGTGCCTGAGCTGAGATTTTCCGGACTTGGGCTTGAGTTAGGAGTAGAACAGAGCACTTATGGGTTACACCTGTGTGCCGTGATGTTGATCCGTCGACTAAACTAAACTAATAGCAACCTTCGTTGGTCATGTGATGAGAAGAAACACATTGGAAAAGATCAGTGAGACAAGAAGCAGGGAAAGTCCGACAGAAGGTATGCAGGAAGATACAGCACGGCGGCATGGAGGAAGTGTGTGAACCGAATTGATCTTACAATTTATCAAATGTCATGCCACATTAGTTCATGACGACTAAGTGGAATCTCATATCTTGGATATCAAATAACATGATGGCAGAAGTGAAACAGAAATAGAAAAGTGATTAAGTTTGGTTAAAATATCTTCATAATCATGTGTCCTGCCAATTGGCGTAGGTGGTCATGTCAATCCATAGATGTCGGTTCTTTGGTATTCTGGTATTCCTCAACGTCACTGTTTCAGTTATTCCAGCATCATTTCTGTTGTTGCACCTATGTCTCTTTTCCCACTGATCTTGCCATCTTTCCAAATATATAAAAATATATGTAACACCGACTCTGTGACAAAGTTACGGTTACGGATTAAATTCGTTATCCCGCATATCGCGTTCAAAACACAGCTGCGAGCGATTTGGAAGTAGACCGCAATGCGTTGGATTTCATACAATGGTATGAGTTCCGGTCATTCAGAAAGCAATGGCGAACTACTGAACGTAAACTTGCCAAGAAATCACAAACAGCCAAAACATATTAGGCTTGACTGCGACGTCCTGTAAAAGGATAACGACTAACTTAAAAAACAAACTATATTTAACAGTATCAAGAGACTTCTAAAGTGTTTGTGCGCGCACACATGTATATGTGTGTGCCTGTGATATATATATATATATATATATATATATATATATATATATATATATATATATATATATATATATATATATATATATATATATATATATATTGTTAGTTAGTTAGTTAGTCGAGGTTCCAACTTCACGACAACGGGTCGTCCCCATTATGCTCCGTTCCTGTGCCAGTGAATATCACACAAAATGCTCCCCACTGTCCAATGTGAAAAGTGGAACAGACTGGAGTCTCGGCAATCCAACAGCCCGCACTGTGCATAACGCCGCCGCCAGAATGCCTACACAAAAGTCATCCACGAAAACCACAGTTCATCGTCAATGGAATCGGCAGTCACCAGAAAGACCTCACTGACCCGGGTTTTCTCACATGGATCAGTCTCTTTCCGCAGGACGACCTGCCGAAAGCGTCGCATAAAGCACGAACTCTGTAGCTCCAGCGCCGACTCCCAGGATTCTCCTGAAAAATGCACCCGTGAACCGAAAAGGCAAATCAGTCAATTTCTGCAACAGCCGGTAGCCATTTTTCCGAACATGCAGGTCACTGTACAAACAAAAGCGGACATGTAAAAGCATTCTACGTGAATATCGCAGCTCACAGAGTCGCGCCACGCACTCAGTAGCAGGGCGACGGAACCATATACTACTCGTCCAACATGAGGAAAATGCTACTTGCAAACCGCAGCCACCCCAGAGGCCGTAGCGGTTGAATGCACTTATTGAAAGAAATTAACTAACAGAGAATTGGCTACTTACACCACAAGAAGACAATAAATATTCTTTGGGCACATCATTAAAACGGAAAAGTTGGATTACACCGTGGCGACGGGCAAATCGCAGAGAAAAAGAGACAGGGGCAAAGCAAGAGAGGAGATGCTCGACAGTTTCACATCTTGACATGGAGACACATCTGCGCGAGATATGATTGGCAGCGCGAGACAGAAGGCCATGGACAGTTATGATGGCCAACATCACAAGACATGGAGTAGAAACATGGAAATAGTGTCATAGTGTGGTCAAGACAGGTTAAGCACGTGATCGTATAGGACTCAAGTCTCCGCGTTGTTATAAACATACTTTATTGGGCGAATCGTTATACTACAGCACACATGATGGTAGACTCCCTGCCCGGTGTTGACATGTCTTCTCGCTGGCCCCAAGTGACGTGTGTGTTTTCCTAGATACCCTTCTTCATTCGTGCACACACGTTCACTATGGTTTTCCCCCTAGTCAAGGAATGCGCAGCATTCCTTAACTCTTTACTCCTAACCTAATTCCCTCACTGTTACAATGCCTCCCCTTCTTCAAAGAGAATTTTTCCTTGAAAAAATCTCAACCCCAACTTTTAATTAGTTAACTTTACATCTCTATTCTACAATAACAACAATTCCATATATTTCCTAACTCAATTCTCCTATCTCCTCATAGCCAATTGCTAACCAGAGACCATAATATCGAAACTCTCTACAAAACTCGTTATAAAGTTCTCTAGAAAACTTTCTACAAAACTCTCCATAAAATTCCCCACAATACAAAAGTCTCCATAAGCGAACCGCTTTTACTTTAAAATGTCCATCCAAATTATGATTGACAAAACTGAAGATATTCCCTTATCCTTTATTTCCCCCTTATTCACATTCTCACACTCTCAGTATTCTAGGATAGACAGAAAAAACATAGTTAGATTAGATTTGGGTTGGTGCGCACCAAAAAAAATAAGAAAGAAAAAGTAAGGAAAAAGTAAGAAGTAATCACCTTTCTCTTCCCATACATTCTCAAAACTTTATCAAAAAATAAAGTTTCCAAATTTATCTTCAGTTTCCGTCAATAATAATTGTTATTATCAAAAAAAAATATGTTAATCCAAAACTGCCAGCCTTTGTATTATTCAGGTCATCAATTTCCCGTTTACCATTCCTTCAACAAAAAAAAACCTCCTAACTATTATTATACTGTTAAGTACAGTCTTCTTCTTCCAATATCCAGTTATTTAAATGCCAAAACTCAACCTGGCATTCCCCCCATATTCTCCCATTAAACGCTGTTCAACCCAGCTCCTATTATAAACCTTGTATATACATTGCATACCCCACATGTAATAACAACATACCCCTCCATTACTACATATTGAGTCACTTCACTAACCACCACTTTAATTCATCTTCTAACTGAACTTCAAAGTAATAATCATTTTAAACACACTCAATAAAACCAAAACATTGTAAAAATAACCATCTAAGTTAACTTATTTTTCACATTTCATAAAACACAATTGTAGTCCCAACAATTGAGCAAACCATATCAATCCCCTCATCATATTTATCCCCACACATTAATCAATTTACACATACATTATGAATTTCAAGACCATATTATGAGTACCCAATAATAATTTTCCGTTTTAGAAAAAACTCCACCAAGTACCTTCTTTGTAAACACAAAAATATCGTGTCTAACTTCTTCTTCTATCTGCCATCTGCAGAATATTCTACCAAGCTATTTATCTATCTCTTCTCCATTTTCTTAATAACCTCAATTTTTTTTCTATAATTGCAATATCTACATCAATGTCGCTATCCTCCCGAGGAGAGCTATCTTCTTTCATATCAGCTTCTTCATCAGTTTCTGACTTTTCATCCATTTCTTCTTCCCCGTCTGTATATCCATTACTAGCAACCGCTAATTTCTTCCTTTCTAAATCCAATCTAATTTTCCTGTCTTGTCGTCTCAACAAATTTTCAAATACTGGCATATCTTCACCACTTGAAGAACTCACTCTAAGTTTCCTTTGCCTCTTAATTTCTTTTTCTTTCTGTCTATCCAACTTTCTTTTTACTGCCTGTCTTGTATTCATAAATGGAGGTTCGATATTTTCCCTGACCGACTTTTCACTAATATAATCGTCATACATGTTATTTTCCTCTGTCATGACTGTTTTTGGTACCGTTTCTTCTTGTTCAGCTGTTGTTACTTGTTTTCCATTCTCTATAGGTATTGGATATACCGTTTGTCTGACAAACTGTCCACCTGACAATATTTCTTCGGAACAATAATAATTATTATTATTCTCTGCATTCCTTTCTTCATTATCCCGCCTTAAGTGCTCTACATGTGAACGTGCAACATGCCCTGAAATTTGATTCTTAATAGTATATGACACTGGACCTTTTTTTTCTAGAATATAGTATCCCGGGACCCAATGAGCATCAAACTTAGAGTTTTTTCTATGTTTTTTATAATATACTCTATCACCTACGTTAAACTCTTGTAAGTGTGCATTTTTATTTGCGTATTTCTTCTGTCTTTCTCTAGCCTTAATTATATTATTTCTTAAACGTACATGTGCTTTATGCATCTCTTGCAACCTTGTTTCTTGAAAATCTTCCCCCAGATATTTTCTCCTAGGCTTTAATAAATTATCAATTGGCAATATTGGTTCTCTTCCATGTACTAAGTAAAATGGTGAGAAACCTGTTCCTTCATTTTCGTGTGTACGTATCGCCGCTAATGCTATCCCCAAATAAAGATCCCAATCCATATCGTGTTCTTCTACATTTTTCGCTAGAATATTGTATAGTGTTCTGTGTTGTCTCTCATTTTTAGCATTAGAAGTTGGTCTGTAATATGAAGTCCTAATGTGTTTTATATTCCAATCTTTTACCAATTTCTCAAACTTTTTATTTACAAATTCTTTCCCATTATCTGTAAGTATTATTTGTGGACACCCAAACCTTGGTATAAATTCTTGTAAAAGCATATTTATAACTGAATCAGCACTCTTGTCTGGAATTGGATAAACTTCTGGCCAGAGACTATATGAATCAACTATATGTAGTAGGTATACATTTCCCGATAATGTTTTTGGATGAGGACCTGAAATATCCAAACTTACTTTCTGCATTGGAAATTGAGGAATATCGGTATCTTGTAAAGGACATTTAATTATCTTCATGTTTCTTAACCTACACTTTTCACATGCTTCAACATATTCATATACGCTTTTGAATAAATTCGGCCAGTAATATTTACTGCTAATAGCCTTCACTAACTTTTCTCGTCCAAAATGACCATTATTATCGTGATATGCCTTTAAGACTTCTTGTTCTAAATGTTTCGGAATATATTTTCTTACTCCTTCACCTTTTTCACTGATATAATATAATTGATTGTCTTCTTGTAACTCTACAAACTTTCTTTTAAAACTATTTTCCCCTGTTTCTTTCAGTTTTCTTTTTATCTGTACTATTTTTGGATCTAATTCTTGTTCTGTTTTCATATCAAACTGTTCTAAATGTGGGTCTTCTGTTCTAGGTTCAGACTCTTGATCCGATGGTAAACTCTCAAATTCTTCCCTATTTATTATGGCAGAATCTAATATATTTACTTGCCAGTTTCGATCGTCTATGTCTGGTTCAATTTCATCTTCCGTGTTTCCTGATGACTGTGGGTACGGGATTCTAGACAAAAGATCGGCGCACGTATTATGTTTCCCTGATACATATTCAACCCTAGCATTGTACCCTTGTAAATTCAATGCCCAGGTTTGTATTTTCCTATTTTGTATTGGTGCTTCTAATATCGACTTTAATGGCATGTGGTCAGTTCTAATAATGAAATTGGCGTTATGTAAATAGTAATTTAATTTTTGAAGAGCGTAGTGTATAGCATATGCTTCTTTCTCAATAATTGGCCATTTCTTTTGAGTCTTGCTGAGTTTATGAGACAAGAAATAGATTGGTCTTTCATTTTTTACCCCTGGTATTCCAGATTCTTCTCCTTCATATGGTTGAACCAAACATGCTCCTATTGCGTTGTCTGAAGCATCTGTGTATAATATTAGCTGTTTATTCAAGTATGGATGTGTCAATAATGGTACCACTGTTAAGCTATCTTTTAAAAGTTCGAACGCTTTTTGACACTCATCATCCCACTTAAACCTAGCGTATTTTCCCGTTAAATTCGTAATAGGTATTGCTATCCTTGAAAAGGCTGGTACAAACCGCCTATAATACGCACACGTTCCTATAAAAGCACGCACTTCCTTAACGTTAGTGGGAGGAGGTAACTCTTTAATAACCTTTATCTTTTCCTGGTCTGGTTTAATACCTTCCCTATTTATTATATAACCTAAATATTTTGTTTCTGTCTTTAAAAACTGGCACTTACTAAGCTTTAATTTAACGTCATGCTTTCTTAATCTGTCAAATACTAGTCTAACATGTTTCAAATGATTCTCTACATCTCCTTTCGTAAAAATCAATACGTCATCAATATATGCCAGGGCAAAACTTTGCATACCGTCTAGTACTTCATTTATTAAGAACATATAGTGAGATGGTGCATTTTTGAGACCGAATGGCATACGTAAGAATTCGTAAGAACCCATATGAGTACAAAAGGCACTTTTCTTTTGCGCGTCCTTCGACATCGGAATACACCAAAATCCTGCCCTTGCATCCAGCGTTGTGAAATATGTAGAGCCATTAAGTAACCCCAAAATATCATCAATCACCGGCAATGGGTACGCTACATTCTTAGTAATTTTATTTAACGCCCTATAGTCGCAGCAGAACCTGTTCGAACCATCAGATTTGGCTACTATGACGACCGGAGATGACCATTCTGATTTTGACCTTGTTATTATGCCTGCTTTCAACATATCTTCTATTGCCTTTTCTACGACTTCTCTATTTCTTAATGGAGTTCTGTATGGTTTTAAACTAATTGGTGGATGATCTCCCGTGTCTATTTCCATCGTAACTGTTTGTGTCTTACCCAATTCTAAATCATTTATCGCAAACACATCTTGATTTTGCTTTATAAGTTTTTCTAACACTTCCTTATTTTCTGGCGAAGTTTTTAATTGTGCTAACAATTCTTTTTCTCTTGTTACTTTGTCTAGTGAATGTATTTGTGCTGTATTTCTTCTATATGGATGGATCAATTCATCCATTCTTACGTTCCCTTTTCTTCTGCATCCGCGTCTATTATTAATTCTTTCACTAGAGGTTTCTGAATAACTTATACCTGCCATATTTACTCTATCTGTTGCCAATATGTCACTAACGTTATGTTCTAGCTTGGCTATTACACATCCTCTGTATAATTTAATTTCTCTACCTGTGTTATTAATAACCATTACTGGAAATGTTAAACTTTTATCTAATTCTATTATTCCATCCGGAACTTCTAAACCTGGCTCATCAATTATTTCATTTTGCAATTCCGTGATTCTGACTATGTTTCCTGCTACATAATACGGGTTTCTCTTCAGTCTTGCTTGTATCAAATTAACTGACTGTGGTTTTAAATTCATGGTCGTTTTAACTCTAACTAGTGTCGACACATGCATATCTTCTTCTAGATCTACGTAAACATCTTGGAATTTTAATTTATGCAAATCAAATAAAAGTCTCACCCCATTTTTCAATAAAAAATCTCGTCCCAATATCATATTTCTATTTAAATCTTTAACCACATGAAACATATGCCTGACATTTATCCCTCCTAATTTCAAATTTATCATCGTTTGTCCTAGCACTTCTAACTTTTGTCCCGTTACCGAATGAAGATTCTCCTGAATTCTAAATATTTTACAATTTTTTAACATTCGATATAAAAATGCTTCTTTAATCACGCTAACTTGTGCTCCCGAATCCACTAATGTTCTAACTTTATATTTTCCTATCTGTACTATACATGAGCTAGGATCTACCATATTTAATGACAATTGTTTTACCTCGTCTTGTTTTTTATTTCTAAATGTTCTATTATACTCATCCTTTGGGTTTTTAATATATTGATGCCCTTTTTGGATCTTACTATCTTCCCTCCTACTGCCGACCCTATTCAGTAAGCGGGATGCCAATTTTCCTGATTTCCTGACCTTCTAAAATTTCTCTGTATTTCTCCAGAATTCCAATTTGCTGGTCTGCCATTTGCAATTCTATTCTGTATACTCGACTGAACACCTTTACTATTTTGCGTATTCGATGGGCCACTTCTGTTACCACAAAAGCGAAAAATGTGCCCCCGTTTATGACACCCCCAACAAACCACATTCGAGTTATTTGTGTTTCCTTCCATGTTTCTTATAGTATTTCTCACTTGTCCTCTTCTATCTTGATTATATGCGTTCTCGTTTCTTTGTACCATCTGTATTTCTCCTCGTCTTCCTCTCCATCCATGTCTATACTGTCCTATTTCCATAGGTTCTTCAATTCTATCTTCTGAACTACTACCTAACTCTCGTCCTACTCTTAACCTAAACCTCCTCCTCAAGCTTTCCTCTTGTATAGCGATATCTACCGCTTGTGACAATCTTGCAGGATTCTCTCTTAATAATTTAAATTTCAATCCATCTGACCTAATCCCATCAACAAAAATCCCTACTAACATCCGTTCCACTTCTTCAGCTCGTACATTCTGTCCTAAAAATGACTCTTCAGCTAAATTGATTAACCTGTCACTGTATAACTGGACACTTTCTGTGCTGCTTTGTCTAGTCTGTCGCAATACTGAGAATGCGTGTTGTGGATCAGTAATTTCAGCATATTTTCTTGCGAGATCATCTTTAAATTCTTCTCAGGTTTCACCTCCTGCTGCTTCTAATTTTCTTCTTATATGGTCAGAAACTGGACTTGTACTTGTTCTGTATGCCAAATTCTTTTTCTCCCCATCTGTAGCGTTTATTAAATATGCATGTTTCTCAATAGAAATGATCCATTTCTTAAACTGATTTGCTTGACCACTAAATCTTTCAACATCACTGTTTACATTTTGTTGTCTTAACACTGCATCCAACCTTGATATTGCCCCGCCAACTCCAGTCAGTACCTGTGAAAAATCTTGGGATTCCATCCTAAAATCTATAATTATCAAGCAATATACAAATATTTCAAACAATGTTAATTTCAAATTCAGCAACAATACATAATCTGTTAATTACTCTAATATTATCTAATTAACTTAACTAAAGCCTCCAATCGAAGATCCTGACGAAGAATATTCCTGTTTCAATCCTGAATTTTGATAAAAGAATTTAAATGAGCTACTGATTCAGAATTACCTACACCACATTAACAAAGGACTCTAATCAACCTCGTTGAAATGAGCAGAACAAAGAAGAGCCTCTGGATTTCTTTCCGTAATAATTTAATCGAAGTCGAAGTCAGTTCTTTCCAATTAATTCCTGACGAAAATTATGCTCGATACCAGGCTCGCAACAAGACTGCTTGTTTACTTGCTCGATTAACTGTAGATTCCCTTCAAGTAAGGTCACATTCACGCAAACGACAACTGCTCACGACTTCAGCAAAAAAAAACTCAGTTTCCAACAGCCATCTGGGTTTTTCATATATATATTTCAGCGCAAACGTAATCCAGTCAACAACAATTTGATTTAAAGCTGACGCTATCCAATCTCTTATTTTCATGTGGGACTCTCGCCATGGTCAGTTTAAAGTGCTTTATCTTATAAGTTGAGACAATTTTCATCAATGCCCTCTAAATGTGAAGTGACTGTAGAAAGTATTGCAGATCTTGATTTCATAATTATGAAATTTGCACCATAACCTTGACTTCACCTTCAACAGTCCCACGGGTTAAAATTCATAATTTGTACTGATTTTTGATGCAGAACGGCATTACTTGATCAATTATACAATTAGCGTTGGTCAATTCTCCAGTTAATTTATAGGATTAAATATGTAATAACATCAGTCTTTCAAAAAAATAAGTTTATCAATCAAACCTTTTTGAGCGCTGTCCTTGAAAATGGATCTCCTTGTTAAACAGGTATACAACAACTATCAACAGGCGGCTTTCATCTGTTGCGTTTCTCAATATTTACAAACTTCCTTCTCCAGACGCCCAGACACAACAATTTTCCATAGCGGTACTCTCTCCGCGACCTCCCATGTTTCAGACTTTCACGGCACCAAATCAACCTGCTGTCATAGTGTGGTCAAGACAGGTTAAGCACGTGATCGTATAGGACTCAAGTCTCCGCGTTGTTATAAACATACTTTATTGGGCGAATCGTTATACTACAGCACACATGATGGTAGACTCCCTGCCCGGTGTTGACATGTCTTCTCGCTGGCCCCAAGTGACGTGTGTGTTTTCCTAGATACCCTTCTTCATTCGTGCACACACGTTCACTATGGTTTTCCCCCTAGTCAAGGAATGCGCAGCATTCCTTAACTCTTTACTCCTAACCTAATTCCCTCACTGTTACAATAGCTTAGTTAGTTGCGGTTCCAACTTCACGGCAAAGGGTCACCCCATAATGGTCCGTTTCTTTGCCAGTGAATATCACACAAAATGCTCCTCACTATTTCATGTGAAAATCTGAACAGACAGCAATACCGACAAAACAACAGCACACACAGGCTAGTACATGCCTAAAACAGCTGCCAGAATGCCAACACAGCAGTCCGTCACGAAAATTACAGTTCATCGTCGATGGAAGCTGCAGTAACTAGAAAAGCAGAAGCTTCGCACACATTACTGCATAATGCAAAACTAGCTAGTTCAGCAACCGGCAGCCGCCATTTTCTGAACATGCAGTTCACAAAGCAAACAACCGCGGACAGATGTAAAAGCACTCCACTCGAAATCCACAGCTCACAATGTCGCTCCAACCACTTAATTCAGACGTTGGGCGACGGAACCACAGCTTTAAATGACTATTACCAGTGGTGATTGGACATTTATTCATAAAATAAGTAGATCCATAGGAATAATCTTTGAGTGACTATTACCTATCCTGACTGGACATTTAATCCACAAATATAGATTGTGGAATGGCGGGTTTAGAATACAGTCTGAGTAAAATTGATGAAGGAGGATTAAAGTATTTTCTTTTACAACATGTAAATGTCAGCCATATTGAGACGGCTAAATGAGGGTTATAGTTTAGATTTCTGTCTTCTAGTGCTTGTTTTGTTGCAGACAATGATGATTCTCCAATCCTCTCTGTTTATTGTGTGGTAACATCAGAATTGGGACTCTTCACTGGTTGTTGTAGATAAGGACGGAGTACTTATGGGAATGTTCTGAGTGTTGTGATGTGGCTTCCTGACTCTACTCAACTCATGATTGAGAAGGTGTATATGTGTGTGCTTTGCTTTATGTATGAATGAGAATATGGGGGGGGGGGAGGAGAGAGAGAGAGAGTGAGAGAGAGAGTGAGAGAGAGAGAGAGAGAGAGAGAGAGAGAGAGATAGATAAAAGAGTTAATAAATATATGTATATATGAGTAAACGTGTGGATGTGTGTGTGTGTGTGTGTGTGTGTGTGTGTGTGTGTATTATCAAGAGGGTCTATAACTGTACATGCTTGTGTAAATGATGTATGCATGTATGAATATGTGTATGTAGGTATCAATGTATGTGTTTATGCATGTGTGAGTGTCTCTGTATGTGCATGTGTGAGTACATGACTGCCTGCTTGCCTCTCTCGTAACATGGTATTAATATTATGCATTGTTTGTTCACATCATTTATTTAATAATGTTTTTCCCCTATGTGAGTGTAACATGAGCAATAGATAATTGATGTACGAAAGATCAGTGGTTGGATGGGCCGAATGAAGACGGGCCTGCGTTCCCAATTTGTTACCCTTTAAACTTCGCTCATTCGTTGTGTCTTCTTCTATTTTAGCTAAACTGATGTCCACCATCACAGCGGCGTATCCAGCGCAGAGATTTGCCCTCAAAACAGCCTTTCAAAATGTCTCCATGTCAAAATCCTGACATCCTGCCTCTGTTGCTTTCACAAGCCAGACGTCCTGCCTCTGTTGCTGTCACAAGCCAGACGTCCTGCCTCTGTTGCTGTCACAGTCCAGACGTCCTGTCTCTGTTGCTGTCACAAGCCAGACGTCCTGCCTCTGTTGCTGTCACAGTCCAGACGTCCTGCCTCTGTTGCTGTCACAGTCCAGACGTCCTGTCTCTGTTGCTGTCACAAGCCAGACGTCCTGCCTCTGTTGCTGTCATAAGCCAGACGTCCTGCCTCTGTTGCTGTCACAGTCCAGACGTCCTGTCTCTGTTGCTGTCACAAGCCAGACGTCCTGTCTCTGTTGCTGTCATAAGCCAGGCGTCCTGTCTCTGTTGCTGTCATAAGCCAGACGTCCTGCCTCTGTTGCTGTCATAAGCCAGACGTCCTGCCTCTGTTGCTGCCACAATTCAGACGTACTGTCTCTGTTTCTAGGACAATCCAGACGTCCTGTCTCTGTTGATGTGACAAGCCAGACGTCCTGTCTCTGTTGCTGTCACACTCCAGACGTAATGTCTCTGTTGCTGTCACAATCCAGACGTAATGTCTCTGTTACTGTCACAATACACTCGTCCTGTCTCTGTTGATGTCACAATCCAGACGTCCTGTTTTTGTTGCTGTCATATGTCAATTTTCTGTCACATGTTGAGCCCAATATACAATGCTGTACTCCTCTCTTCCGCTTCCTTGATACCCCCCCCCCCCCCCCCCCACATAATGATCTTTCCAAACATTCATTGTGACTAGTAAACGTAAGTGAAGACTTCTGTGACATGCCTTAATGATCATTGGGTATTTGGTGTGGTATTTATGTTATTTGGTATTTGGTTTTTATGTGATATTCACTGGCACAGGAATGGAGCATAATGGGGACGACCCGCTGCTGTGATGTTGGAACCACGACTGAACTGAACTGAACTGAACTGAGTATTTGGTGTTGGCCCATAATTTTATAGACCATTCGGCACTGGGTGGGTGATGGGGTCAGTCTCACGCAGGTCACTTTTACTTTCCAAAGCATTTTATGGTACTTTTGATTTTGTTCATGTTTTTTACATGTCCAAAATATTTTGTCCCTCAATTCTATTTCTCGTAAAATCTAATCTTCATCAGTATTGACTTCTGTTCGGACAGATCTGTTTGTGAAGACATCTTTTAGCCCTATGAATTGTTAATGCTCTTCATTAACAGCCCAATCTGTAACGAATGCAATTCATAATCCCGCATACAGCGTTGGAAACACAGCTGTGGGCCATGAGGCATTAGACAGCCTTGCGTTGGTTGTCAGACACATTTCTGAAAATTGTCTGCTATATATTTATGTAGCTGTGTCGACCCCAATTGTCTGCTACCTATTTATGTAGCTGGGTCGACCCCAATTGTCTGCTACATATTTATGTAGCTGAGTCGACCCCAATGCCGTTTTAGTGGGAACAAATGATCCAGCCTCTGCTGGGGATTGGAGCCGTATAACTGTCTTGGCAGGAAAAAAGCATTAACCTCGCAGCCACCGCGGCTTCCTGATAGGGTCCATACGAAACAACAACGGTTAAAGAAGATACGCTCAGAACAAATAACAGAGGTGCTGATATCATTAGCAACTAACCGGGGGTTTAGCGAGTGTTTTGAAAAAAACACTCGTGACAAATTACTTTCTGTGACTAGTGACATATTACTTACTGTGAATCGTGACGTTTTACTTACAGCCCAGACAGTCCCAGAAGTAATTAGGTTGGCGACAATTGCGACTGATGTGGCTAACGCTGTTACTCGGTACATGTATGGCTAATTCGTCACAATCGGGCCGACACATCATATTTTATTCAGCGAACCCTCTGGCTTGCTGAGCTTCTATATCAATTTGTTGTCTAAAGAAAGAGCTGTAATTAGTGACGGCTGAACGAAGTAAAACATTAGTAATAATGATGTACTTTCGGTTGGTGAAGCATGATTAGTGGATACTGTTGAATATATACTAGTGGATATTAGTACTGATTCCTTGTGTATGTAATTCTGACAAGATGGGAGAGATTTAAGCGAAATATCGGTTACATTTAGTTGATGTCATTCTAAGAACTGGCTAGGTAATGTCTCGAGCGCGAGGGGATGGGGTTCCACGCTGGGGCTGGTCGCTCTGTGAAAGTCAGGGAAATATTAGCCATTTATTACTCCGTGCATTCAGAGCTACAACATGTGGTGGGACTTATAACATCACTGACCCATAGCAAGAAACTGCTTCAGGACAACACAATTCTGACTAAATACGTCATCATTGTTTCCTGTATATGTCAGAATTGTTTCCTGTATATGTCAGAATTGTTTCCTGTATATGTTGAATTGTTTCCTGTATATGTTGAATTGTTTCCTGTATATGTTGAATTGTTTCCTGTATATGTTGAATTGTTTCCTGTATATGTCAGAGTTGTTTCCTGTATGCGTATTGTGGGACAGTGACAGCGCTTTAGCTCCGACAGTCGTTTAGTGAATTGATACAACTGTCTCGGAATAGACATAGCATGTGATTTAACGTGCTTCTACGAGATTAGAATAATAATCACGTGGACAAGGGTAGCCTTTTGCAAGATGGACAACATACTGACAGATAAAAGCTACACACTGTAATCAGAAAAAGGAGTACTTGAGTTTCACACCGAATCATTACAATTATATCATTACAAAACGTGGATAATTTGAAGACAATCTGAGAAACACCTATTGGCAGAGGAAATGTTTTCTCGGGAAAATGCAAACAACACCACGGATGGACAGAAAAACCAATGAGACAATTCTACAAGAAACAAATAGAAACTGTGAACCGATTACAGAGATTAGAGAAGGACAATCAAGATTTTATGGACACGTTATGAGGAGAAATAAACTTCCAAATGTTGCGACAGCTGGCAAAAATGTTGGGAAACGAGCATTGGAAAGGCAGAAAGATAAATATCTGGATGGCTTGGTCACATGACATTATCGGAACAAGAGGACAGACCTGATGTTTGGTGATAATGTGAGATGGTGACCCATGACGGCCTACATTTATCGGCATGACTCGTGCTGACGATGATGACAAACGTTGTATCGTTATCAAACGTTGGTTGGTGAGTTCTATGGAAGATTTAGTTTTAACTCTTAAGTCCTATGTATTGAAGCTTGAGTCCTGGAAATGGCTTGTACATCTGTCTGAGTCCTGGACATGTCTTTACCTCTGTCTTAGTCCTGGACATGTCTTGTACCTCTGTCTGAGTCCTGGACATGTCTTGTACCTCTGTCTGAGTCCTAGAATGTCTTCTACCTCTGTCTGAGTCCTGGAATGTCTTGTACCTCTGTCTGAGTCCTGGAATGTCTTGTACCATTGTCCGTGTCCTGGAATGTCTTGTACCATTGTCTGTGTCCTGGAATGTCTTGTACCATTGTCTGTGTCCTGGAATGTCTTGTACCATTGTCTGTGTCCTGGAATGTCTTGTACCATTGTCTGTGTCCTGGAATGTCTTCTACCTCTGTCTGAGTCCTGGAATGTCTTCTACCTCTGTCTGAGTCCTGGAATGTCTTGTACCATTGTCTGTGTCCTGGAATGTCTTGTACCATTGTTTGTGTCCTGGAATGTCTTGTACCATTGTCTGTGTCCTGGAATGTCTTGTACCATTGTCTGTGTCCTGGAATGTCTTCTACCTCTGTCTGAGTCCTGGAATGTCTTCTACCTCTGTCTGAGTCCTGGAATGTCTTGTACTTCTGTTTGAGTCCTGGAATGTCTTGTACCATTGTCTGAGTCCTGGAATGTATTGTACCATTGTCTGTGTCCTGGAATGTCTTGTACCATTGTCTGTGTCCTGGAATGTCTTCTACCTCTGTCTGAGTCCTGGAATGTCTTCTACCTCTGTCTGAGTCCTGGAATGTCTTGTACCATTGACTATGTCCTGGAATGTCTTGTACCTCTGTCTGAGTCCTGGAATGTCTTGTACCTCTGTCTGAGTCCTGGAATGTCTTCTACCTCTGTCTGTGTCCTGGAATGTCTTGTACCTCTGTCTGTGTCCTGGAATGTCTTGTACCATTGTCTGTGTCCTGGAATGTCTTGTACCATTGTCTGTGTCCTGGAATGTCTTGTATCTCTGTCTGTGTCCTGGAATGTCTTGTACCTCTGTCTGTGTCCTGGAATGTCTTGTACCTCTGTCTGAGTCCTGGACATGTCTTGTACCATTGTCTGAGTCCTGGAATGTCTTGTACCATTGTCTGAGTCCTGGAATGTCTTGTACCATTGTCTGTGTCCTGGAATGTCTTGTACCTCTGTCTGTGTCCTGGAATGTCTTGTACGATTTTCTGTGTCCTGGAATGTCTTGTACCTCTGTCTGTGTCCTGGAATGTCTTGTACCATTGTCTGAGTCCTGGACATGGATTGTAACTCTGTCTGCGTCCTGGACATGTCTTGTACCTCTGAGTTATGGACATGGATTGTACATCTTTATGAGTCCTGGACATGGCTTGTACCTCTGTCTGAGTCCTGGAATGTCTTGTACCCCTGTCTGAGTCCTGGACATGTATTGTACCTCTGTCTGAGTCCTGGACATGTCTTGTACCTCTGTCTGAGTCCTGGAGGGTTTTATGCATATCCCTGCATAACCTTTATGAGCCATTGTTGATGCTATATGTCTGCATATGATAGTTGTCCCTAGAAGTTTATTAAATAAAATGATACTTGTATTATTATTGTTATATACAAGTAAATGGGAATATTCTTCAACAAGATAATAGGTACAATTATCTCGGAACTGTCACAACATCTGATGGGAGATGCCTTGAAGAGATTAGAACAAGAATCACCATGGCGAAAGTAGTCTTTAGCAAGATGAAAAACATTCTGACCATTAAAAAGATGTCAACTGAAACGAGAAAAAGAGTGTTGAGGGGATACATAGAGCCTATTCTTTTGTATGGATGTGAAACTTGGACAATGTGCAGTCAAGCTGAAAAACATCTGATGGCTGCAGAAATGTGGTTTCTGAGGAGAATGCAAAGAATCTAACGGACAAGCAGAAAAACCAATGACCAAGTACTACAGGAGACAAATGAACATCGTAAACTGATTAGAGACATTAGACGTAGACAGTCAACATTTTTTGGACGTGTTATGAGAAGAAATTAATTGGAGAACTTGGTGACAACTGGCAAGATCGAAGGGAACAGACCAAGGGGAAGACCGAGAAGTAAATACCTGGATGGCTTGGCCACATGGCATGGACGAGACAGGAACACTGAGCTGATCCACGACTCTGGTGATCGAGTGAAATGGCGAGTCATAACCGCCCACGGTTTCCGGATGGCACATGAAGAATGGATGAATTATTCTTACCTTGTTGTTTAGTTTGAAGGTGCACTCATTGTTACTAGAACAACCTTAAGAGCAATTCTCTGTCTGGGCTTACAAATAAATTATAGTGTATCTCCCCTGTCGACCAAGAATCCTGGAATCTTCTTACTAATTATTATCCCTTTTCTTGTAAGCTAGGGAACGTTCGAGAGGTTTTCTCCTTTTCTTTTCATTCCTTTTCTTCTTTGGCCCTAACGCAATCAGAGTTGCTCTGCTCACTGTGTCAGAAAGTATTTATTTGTGTGTTTGTTCTTCCTTTTTGTCCTCGGTCACACACACACACACACACACACACACACACACGCACACGCACGCACGCACGCACGCACGCACGCACACACACACACACACATACATGTGGTATCACACGCCATATTTGATGGACTAATGGTCAATATGTGAATGCTTTGGTCAAGTCTCACGTCCGCCCCCTTTACTTCTCAAGAGATTTCTTGGGTTCCATTTTAGGCTTTGTCGACCTAGGAACAAAAGCCAATTTTTGAAACTTTGACAACCGAGTCGTAATCAAGCGTTTAACAGCTACGCTACCACTGCTACCAAAATAATTGGAGTGGAGCTATAAAGGCAAAATACGAAACACAATCAAGATACTGAATTCGGCAGGTCCTCATCATGACCAATTAAACGCAATAAAGAAAATACCAATCAGCGTGAGCCCCAAAGGACCCAACCGTACCGACGAACACAACGGGAAAAATATAACCAGTCCTGTTCGGGACTAACTCGAAAGAGAACAAAAATATAAAGAAGATTAAAGCTCACACAAAAATGGATCTCAATTATAACCAACGCTGATGAAGCAGGTTGAACGAGGCCGATTTTTTAATTTTCCCCCCATAAATGCTGAGCTGATGATCAAGCCTTTTTCATCATCACAACTAGAGGTGAACATAGACGCCTAAATCCGGCACGAGATCATATTTTGATCTGGACAATTTCTGTCGAGCTGTTGTGTTGTCGTGCTATTTTAAACTCATCTCATCTCATCTCATCTCATCATGTTCCTCTTGTATCTTGCGGTGTCGAGGTGAAGTATACCGTAAACATCATGAGAGTGCCCGATTACACACACACACACATTGGCACCTTGCCGTCTTGACAGACGATAGTTTGTGCTTTAAAAAGGCATAATAACTTTTAACTATGGCGGTAGCGAGTGTGACTGATAAGGCCAATTTGCGCTGTAAATGTCCGTTCACAGTGGGTGCATCTGAACACGTGGTCATTTCCACCATCATGCACCATCTTACGTCTCAAACGCTTGGTGTGTGACTTTTCTGCAATAATTTTCTCCTTTGACTTTATTCCATTTCTGATATTTGCCCTCCATGCAACACGTTCAGCGGCGACTTGCTCCCAATGTGCATTATCAATGCCTGTATCAATCATGTCCCGCTTACACACATCTTTGTATCGTAGTAGAGGCCGACCCTGAGATCTCTTACCAATCTGTAATTCACCAAAAAAGATATCCTTTGGTATTCTACCATCATCCATCCTCCTAAGATGTCCTATCCATCTAAGTCTACGAAGACTGAGCATGGAATAAATTGTCACACAACCTGATCTTTCCAATACTTCAGTATTTGTGATTTTGTCTTGCCACTTAATACCAAGAATTCTTCGCAAACACCGCATATGAAAGCTGTTTAAATTGTTCTCTTGGTGTGAGTAAGTTGTCCAGGTTTCACTGCCATAGAGAAGAGTACTAAGGACACAGGCTCGATAGACAAGGACTTTTGTTTTGGCAGTAAGCTTCCTGTTCTCCCAGACTCTTTTTCTTAACCTGTTCATTGTTGTTGCTGCCTTACCAATCCGGATGTTGATTTCCTGATCTAGGGATAATTTGCTATTAACCACTGATCCTAGATATGTAAAATGGTCTACTATCTCTAGTTCAGCGTCGTCAATAAAGATTGATGGTACCCCATGTGCACCTTGTGACATAATCTGTGTCTTCTTTTTGCTAATTGTTAAACCAAATTCAGAACAAGCATTGGAGAATGCAGATAGGAGACATTGCAATTCTTCCTCAGAGTGGGTCGTAACTGCAGCATCATCTGCAAAAAGCAACTCTCTGATCAGTACCCTCCTAATTTTGGTCTTAGCCTTCAATCTCTGAGCATTGTAGAGGCCGCCATCTGAGCGTGAGTGAATGTATATACCACCATCCTGATCACGAAATGCATATTTCAGTAGAAGTGAAAAGTATATTCCAAAGAGGGTGGGAGCTAGTACACAACCTTGCTTAACTCCACTCTTGATTTCAAATTCTTCAGAAGTTGCACCATCAAACTTGATTATACCCTTCATGCCTGTGTGGAACGATTCCACAATGGACAGAAGAGTTGGTGGGCAGCCAATCTTCTTTAGTGCCTTGAACAGACCCTCACGACTGACCAAATCAAATGCCTTTGTGAGGTCGATGAAGGCAATAAACAGTGGTTGATTCTGTTCACGGCATTTTTCTTGCATTTGTCGCAATGAGAATATCATATCAGTGGTAGACCGGTTCTGTCGAAAGCCACACTGTGATTCGGGGTAGACTTGATCTCCTAGGACTTGAAGTCTGCGCAGAACAATTCTGGCAAATACTTTTCCAACAATACACAGAAGTGAGATACCCCTATAGTTGTTGCAGTCGCTCCGATCGCCCTTGTTCTTGTACAGTGTTATGATGCTTGAATCTTTGAAATCCTGTGGGACTTGTCCTTCACGCCAGCATAGCTCTATTAGCTGGTGGATCTGTATAGTGAGTGTGTCTTGCCCACTCCTGATAACCTCTATTGGAATCCCATTCTTACCTGGAGCCTTGCCAGATGCAAGTTCATTTATAGCACACTTAACTTCTGTTATGGTGGGAAGTGTGTCCAGGTGGTCAAGAGTTGGTAGAGCCTCTATGGCGTTGAGGGCATCATCCGCTAGTTTGGTCTCACTTGAGTAAAGCTCCAAATAGTGCTCTACCCATCTGTCCATCTGCCGTTTCTTGTCAGTGATGATTTCTCCAGTCAAGGTTTTCAATGGTGCACTTCTTTTGATCACTGGACCACAGGCTTTCTTTATTCCTTCATACATGCTTCTTATGTCTCCCTTATCACTTGCGATTTGAATGGACTCACATAACTTGATCCAATAATCATTTGCACACTGCCTGGCAGCCTTTTGCACATCCTTCCTAGCTTGCCTTAGCTCACTCAGAGTGTTACGCGTTGGTCTTTCCTTGTTTCTTAAGAGAGCTTTCTTCTTCTTATCAATCAAGGGCTGCAGAGTCTCGCTGTTGGCCGCAAACCAGTCCTGCCTCTTATGATCCACAGTGCCGTAAACCCCTACGGCAGTTTTATAAAGAGTTTCCTTAATTTGACCCCACTTTTCATTTACTGTACAATTTTCTGGTGTATCAGTGAAAGCGTCTTCAAGTTGCTGTTGAAACTGAAAGCACTTTTCAGGATCATGAGTGTTAATAATATTAATGTGATATCGGAGTGCCCGATTATGGGCTTCATATATCGATATTCCCATGGACTCTGCTATTCCCTCCGCCCAACGTTTATGTGGTCGGCCTCTTTCTCTGTTTCCATCTGGTCTGTACATCATTACTTGTTGTGGTATGCTGTTGACTGGTAACTTACTTGCATGGCCAAACCATTTGACTTGCTACTTTCTAATAAAATCTAGTGCTACTTTAACCCCCATTTTAGTCTTGATTTCTTCATTTCTGATCTTATCTCTTCTTGATACGTTGAGTATTCTTCTCAGGTACCTCATTTCTGTTGTTGTGATTTATCTTTTCTCTTTTTCTGTCATTGTCCAGGTTTGGCATTGGTAGCATAGAGTTGGTAGGAAGATTGTGTTGTAATGTGCTTTCTTAGTAGTTATTAATACATGTTTGTTCTGTAGCATTGGTGCCATTTGTCCAGTGAGTTGGTTTGCATTATTGCACCTATTTTCGATCTCGTCTTCTGATCTGACATTTGATGATATTATACTTCCTAGGTACTTGAAACTCTTTACTTGTTTCAAGGGATGTTCGTTTAGGTGAATTGTTGTTGTTTGTTCTTCTTTAGTTATAGTCAATACCTCTGTTTTACTTGTGCTAATTTTCATGTTATGTTCCCTACACATTTCGTTTAGACTATTCATATCGTCTTGTAATTCAGCTTCTGATTTTGCTATTAGTGCTTGATCAGTCGCAGGTTTAGGACACTAATCTGACCACAGGAAGTCCATTCCCTATGGCGAGCCATAACCCCGTTAGTCCATGACCTCGCGGTCATGGTTTCCCGGTCTGCACCGCGTGGAGGTGGGGCTTGACTTGTGTAGTCTGCAGGTCATCGGCAGTCAACAGTCATCGGCCAGGCGCATTCCATACTATTTCAACGCTATTTTAAACTGTTGGTTTGAATTGCTGTGGTGGAATAGCCTATATTTGAGTGTAGGGCTTTCCTAAGTTTTAAGTTAGATGTGCATTTTTGCATATTATTAGTTTAATTGTATAGTAGATTTCTAAGTATAGATTTTGGATGTTTATAATTTCTACATATTAGGCTAACTATAGGCTGTCTACTATTTCTGTAGCTTTTAATATAAGATCATTGGTGTAGTTTTCAGTGCTTCCTTTTTAATTTCACTATAGATTTGAGGTAACCGTTCGTAAGCGTTTCCTTTGTCACATAGAATTTCCACCATACTTTCAGATTTACTAGAGCAGTGGTTCTCAACCTTTTTTGGCCCATTCCCCCCTTCACCATATTTTCAGAACGCCATTCCCCCCTTCCTATCAAAAATTTTGCCCGTTCCCCCCTTCACCGTATTTTCAGAACGTCATTCCCCCCCCCCCCTTTTCATATTTCATATCTAAAAATCCCCTCACCCCTACACAGTATACGTAAAAGTGGAAGGCAAATGTAATAGCATATACTAAAACAAGTCTAGACATCCACATAAAACATGATTTGTGGGTCTACTTACTTTATAAAATGAATTTTAGAAGGACGAGATATACATAACTGTAAAGTATGAAGGGAAAAACTATGTCAAGTAATCGGTTCTTGTATTAACACGATCTTGAAATGGTCTTCATCCCCCCCCCCCCCCCCCACCCCTGGAAACCCTGAAATTCCCCCCTGGTGGGGAATTCCCCACCGGTTGAGAACCACTGTACTAGAGACTTTCTCTCTAAATTCCCTGTAGGTTGTCGTTTGCTGTAGACTTATTTTACTGTCGACTTTCTGTTCTTTGTAGTTTTTTTTTCCTCAAGCGTAGATTTTTATGTATTTTATTTGCCGAGTTTTGGTTGCACAGTATTTTCATACAGACTGTTATGTGCATTTTAAAATTTGTTTTCTTCGGTGTACTTTTTCGTATATAATTTTCTTATGCATTAGAAATCTAGATTCTAGCTTTCCACCTCAGGTGCAGAGGTAAGGTTAGGTTAGTCGCTAGTTGTTGGTTGGTGTTTCAACTTCACGGCAAAGCGTTGCCCCATAATGCTCCATTCTTGTGCCAGTGAATATCACACAAAATGCTCCTCACTGCCACATGTGAAAAGTGGAACGGACAGAAGTCTCAGCGAACTAACAGCCCGCACAAGTACGCTATGCATAATGCCGCTGCCAGAATGCCAAGTCAAGTCCGCCACGAAAAATACAGTTCATCGTCGATGAAAGCGGTAGTCACAAGAAAACCAGCAGCCACACATTATTGGATAAGGTAAACCAGTTAGTTCAGCCACCGCGACCGCTATTTTTCCGAACATGCAGTTCAGTTATTTAAACTCTACATTTTAGCGTGACAGTTGTTGAATTTAATTATCTGGTAGAAGAGTTTGATTGCAACTTTGGTGTCTTGTATTATTAGCTTTACGCATTTTTTGTTATTATTGTTCGTAGAGATTCGGCTAGGTTTAACTTGTTGATACTTGAGTTGCTGTACGTATGCCTTTTGTATTGTATTGTACCATGTTTGGTAGTCTTGTGAAGATGTTTTAAATTAAATAAAGATTAGTCAATGTTTTTTTTTCTAGTCTGTTAATCTAGTTTGTGTAAATTTAGTTTCTTCACTCATTGTTGTCATTGCTTCCTAACGGAACTCCGTTGTGACCACCTCCACCTCCATTCATAGACTAGATGTCGCGGTATCATATATCAGGCTCTCCTGTACTGTGCATTGTGCATCCTAAGATCACTCGCAGGTATTCATTGTAAACGCGCTCTAGTTTCATTTGCTGACTCATTGACACTCTGAGCAGTCTTAATCCATGTTAAATTACTGAAAGAATCAGATGTTGATAGAGTATGAATAACATTCTTTGCTCCATGTCCATTGATGCCAAGATCTTCAGCACACCAAGTCCCTGTTTAGATCTCATGTGTGTCTCTTTCGTGTGTGTGTGTAGGTGTGTGTATGTTTGTTTATGTGTGTACATGTGTGTATGTGTGTATATATGTGTGTGTGTGAGTGTTTGTATGTGTGTGTATTTTTGTATGTGTATGTGTGCGTGTGTGTACGTGTGTATAAGAGTGTGTATGTATGTGTGGGTATGTGTGTATGTGCGTGTGTATATGTGTGTATGTGTATGTATGTGCGTGTGTATGTATATGTGTATGTGTGTGTATGTTTCTGTATATTCGTGTTTGTATGTGTATATGTTTGTGTGTATGTATGCATGCATGCAGTGTTTGCGATGGTGTGTGTATTTGTATGTTATTGAGTGTGTGCATAACTGTGAGAGTTTGTGCAATTACTGTAAGCATGTATGCAGGTAAGTATTTGTGCATGTGTGTTTATGAATGTGCATAAATACGTGTGTCTGCCTGTCTCATAACATGGTAATATGCATTGTTTATGTTTACAATATCCAATTGACAAAGTTGTTTTCCCATGTGAATGTAACATGCCCATTGGATGAACGAAAGATGAATGATTGGAAGGGCCGAATGTAAGACAGGCCTGCATGCCCAATTTGTAACCCTTTGAAAATAAAGATTGTTCGTTCGTTCGTTCGTCCATAACAACTCCTTCTACACATGATCCTTCGATGGCAGGCTTCTGTTGAAAGTGATTCACAGATTTATATTGGCACCTTTCCGTCTTGACAGACGATAGTTTGGTACATTGTGCTTCAAAAAGGCTTAATAACTACAACCCATGGCGGTGAAGAGTGTGGCTGTTAAGGTCAATTCTTGCTGTAAATGTTTGTCCACAGTGATTCACAGGTATCTCAGACTGTTTTCTTTGTTAACATTTCCGCCATTTATTATGATACTTGGGACGTCAAGCTTAACAATCCTATAGTTCAGATGGATTTATACAGAAGTCACTTTCACTGAATGTCAGAAAGAGAGTTTTGAAATGCTGTAAAGAACCTGTTCTGCTGTATGACAGCGAATCATGGAACGAAAAAAAAGAGCTTAAAAGCAAGGAAGATGTGGTTTCTGAGGCAAATATTGCGAATACTTTGAATTGTCAGAGTAACTAACAACGATTGCTTGGAAGAAGCAAATCAAAGCAGAACAGTACATACAGTTATAACAAACAGTCAACAGCATTCTTTGGCCTATTCATAACAAGAGAGGCATTGATAAACACGTCGACATCAGGGAATATCAGTGGGGGAAGAGGCAGAAGTAGACAGAGAGAAATGAATGGACTGAGATGGTGGCATGGAGGAATATCATCAGCAGAGTTGATCCAGAGCACCAACGATCGAGATCTGTGGAGACACATGATCGCCTGCACCAGTTAGTAAAGCACTTGATGATAATGATGATGATAATATAGAGGAAAGATGTGGTGATTCTTGCCATGAACTCGCCAAAAGCCGTTCTATGACCGAAGTCATGATGCGATTCAACAACCACCGTGTCAACCCTTAGCATGAGGTGATTCACGAACCACTGTGTCAACCCGTAACACGAGGTGATTCACGAACCACTGTATCAACCCTTAGCATGAGGTGATTCACGAACCACTGTATCAACCCTTAGCATGAGGGGATTCACGAATCACTGTATCAACCCGTAACACGAGGTGATTCACGAACCACTGTATCAACCCTTAGCATGAGGTGATTCACGAACCACTGTATCAACCCTTAGCATGAGGTGATTCACGAACCACTGTATCAACCCTTAGCATGAGGTGATTCACGAACCACTGTGTCAACCCGTAACACGAAGTGATTCACGAACCACTGTATCAACCCTTAGCTTGAGGGGATTCACGAACCACTGTATCAACCCGTAACACGAAGTGATTCACGAACCACTGTATCAACCCTTAGCATGAGGTGATTCACGAACCACTGTATCAACCCGTAGCATGAGTTGATTCACGAACCACTGTATCAACCCTTAGCATGAGGTTATTCACGAACCACTGTGTCAACCCGTAACACGAGGTGATTCACGAACCACTGTATCAACCCTTAGCATGAGGTGATTCACGAACCACTGTATCAACCCTTAGCATGAGGTGATTCACGAACCACTGTGTCAACCTGTAGCATGAGGTGATTCACGAACCACTGTGTCAACCCTTAGCATGAGGTGATTCAAGAACCACTGTGTCAACCCTTAGCATGAGGTGATTCATGAACCACTGTGTCAACCCTTAGCATGAGGTGATTCAAGAACCACTGTGTCAACCCTTAGCATGAGTGGATTCACGAACCACTGTGTCAACCTGTAGCATGAGGTGATTCAAGAACCACTGTGTCAACCTGTAGCAGGAGGTGATTCAAGAACCACTGTGTCAACCTGTAGCATGAGGTGATTCAAGAACCACTGTGTCAACTTGTAGCATGAGGTGATTCAAAAACCACTGTGTCAACCTGTAGCATGAGGTGATTCACGAATCACGGTGCCAAACCACAGCACGAGATGATTCAACAACCTGTATCAACCCATAGGATGAGGTGATTTAACAACCACTGTGTCAATTCTTAGCATAAGTCGATTCACGAATTACTGTGTCAATTCACAGCATGAGATGATTCAAGAATCCGTATAGACCCGCAGGCTGAGGTGATTCATCAACCCATAACGACCCTCAGGATGAGTGAATTCATCAATCCGTAGCATGAATGAATTCACCAACCACTGTGTCAACCCGCAGCGACCTCAAATCCAAGACCAACTAGTTCCACTCACACTGTGGATGTTCTGCTCCGAATTAGAAATCCTACCGAAACACATACAAACACACACACGCGCATGAGGTGAGAGAGAGAGAGAAAGAGATAGATAGATAGATAGAGAGAGAGAGAGAGAGAGAGAGAGAGAGAGAGAGAGAGAGAGAGAGAGAGAGAGAGAGGAACAAACGAACGAACTATAGAGAGAAGAAAAAAATTGCATTGCATACACGATTCTAGTAGTATACATACATTTGAAATCTCGCCCGTGCTACAGGTTTCGTGCACAGTGTTGAGATTCTCTTTATGTGATCTATGGGAGATGGCTGCACTATTGTGGATGTATTCGTGAACATCGAAGGTGCTCTCTCTACAACTAGTAGATTGGAGGTTAGCATATCAACTGATACATTACCTCCTGCATCTGTTAGACTTAGAACAGAGAAGAACTACTTCGTACTCAGACACTATATAGAATAATACAGAATTACCTCGTACTCATACACAATATAGAACAATACAGAATAACTTCGGACTCTTATAGTACACAGAGCAATGCAGAATTACCCTGGACTCCTGTAGTGGACAGAACAATTCGGAATCACCTTGGACTTTTGTAGCAGTTAGACTTATGAGAATAATCAATAATTATCTTATACTTCTGCAGCAGCTTGATTTAGAACGGTTTAGAATTACCCAGGACTTCTAAAATTGTTAGAACAACACATAATTACCCTGGACTTCTAAAATTGTTAGAACAACACAGAATTACCATAGACTCCTTCAGAAGTTAAACTTAGCACACTGTAGAATTACCCCAGACCTGGGACAATGTAGAATTATCCCGTACTTCTGTATCTTGTAGACCTGGGAAAATGTAGAATTACCCCAGACTTCTGCATCTTGTAGAGGACAATGTAGAATTACCCCAGACCTGGGACAATTAGAATTACCCCAGACCTGGGACAATGTAGAATTATCCCGGACGTCTGCATCTTGTAGACCAAGGACAATGTAGAATTACCCCAGACTTCTGCAGTTTGTAGACATGGGGCAATGTAGAATTACCACAGACTTCTGAAGATTGTAGACCAGAGACAATGTAGAATTATCCCAGACCTGGGACAATGTAGAATTACCCCAGACTTGGGACAATATAGAATTACCCCAGACCTGGGACAATGTAGAATTACCTCAGACTTCTGTATCTTGTAGACCTGGGACAATGTAGAACTACCCCGGAATTCTGCAGCTTGTAGACCTGGGACAATGTAGAATTACCCCACACCTGGGACAATGTAGAATTACCCCAGACTTCTGTATCTTGTAGACCAGGGACAATGTAGAATTATCCCGGACGTCTGCATCTTGTAGACCTGGGACAATGTAGAATTACCCCAGACTTCTGCAGCTTGTAGACATGGGGCAATGTAGAATTACCACAGACTTCTGCAGCTTGTAGACCTGGGACAATGTAGAATTACCTCAGACTTCTGTATCTTGTAGACCTGGGACAGTGTAGAATTACCCCAGACCTGGGACAATGTAGAATTACCCCAGACTTCAGTATCTTGTAGACCTGGGACAATGTAGAATTACCCAGGACTTCTGTATCTTGTAGACCTGAGACAATGTAGAATTACCCCGGACGTCTGTATCTTGTAGACCTGGGACAATGTAGAATTACCTCAGACTTCTGTATCTTGTAGACCTGGGACAATCTAGAATTACACAGGACTTCTGTATCTTGTAGACCTGGGACAATGTAGAATTACCCCGGACGTCTGTATCTTGTAGACCTGGGACAATGTAGAATTACCTCAGACTTCTGTATCTTGTAGACCTGGGACAATCTAGAATTACCCAGGACTTCTGCATCTTGTAGACCAGGGACAATGTAGAATTACCCCGGACTTCTGTATCTTGTAGACCTGGGACAATGTAGAATTACCCCAGACCTGGGACAATGTAGAATTACCCCAGACCTAGGGCAATGTAGAATTACCTCTGACTTCTGTATCTTGTAGACCTGGGACAATCTAGAATTACCCCAGACTTCTGTATCTTGTAGACCTGGGACAATATAGAATTACCCTAGACCTGGGACAATGTAGAATTACCCCAGACCTGGGAAAATGTAGAATTACCTCAGACTTCTGTATCTTGTAGACCTGGGACAGTGTAGAATTACCCCAGACCTGGGACAATGTAGAATTACCCCAGACTTCAGTATCTTGTAGACCTGGGACCATGTAGAATTACCTCAGACTTCTGTAGATTGTAGACCTGGGACAATGTAGAATTACCTCAGACTTCTGTATCTTGTAGACCTGGGACAATCTAGAATTACCCAGGACTTCTGTATCTTGTAGACCTGAGACAATGTAGAATTACCCCGGACGTCTGTATCTTGTAGACCTGGGACAATGTAGAATTATCTCAGACTTCTGTATCTTGTAGACCTGGGACAATCTAGAATTACACAGGACTTCTGTATCTTGTAGACCTGGGACAATGTAGAATTACCCCGGACGTCTGTATCTTGTAGACCTGGGACAATGTAGAATTACCTCAGACTTCTGTATCTTGTAGACCTGGGACAATCTAGAATTACCCAGGACTTCTGAATCTTGTAGACCAGGGACAATGTAGAATTACCCCGGACTTCTGTATCTTGTAGACCTGGGACAATGTAGAATTACCCCAGACCTGGGACAATGTAGAATTACCCCAGACCTGGGGCAATGTAGAATTACCTCTGACTTCTGTATCTTGTAGACCTGGGACAATATAGAATTACCCCAGACTTCTGTATCTTGTAGACCTGGGACAATATAGAATTACCCCAGACCTGGGACAATGTAGAATTACCCCAGACCTGGGATAATGTAGAATTACCCCAGACTTCTGTATCTTGTAGACCTGGGACAATATAGAATTACCCCAGACTTCTGTATCTTGTAGACCTGGGACAATATAGAATTACCCCAGACTTCTGTATCTTGTAGACCTGGGACAATATAGAATTACCCCGGACTTCTGTATCTTGTAGACCTGGGACAATATAGAATTACCCCAGACCTGGGACAATGTAGAATTACCCCAGACCTGGGACAATGTAGAATTACCCCAGACTTCTGTATCTTGTAGACCTGGGACAATATAGAATTACCCCAGACTTCTGTATCTTGTAGACCTGGGACAATATAGAATTACCCCAGACCTGGGACAATGTAGAATTACCCCAGACCTGGGACAATGTAGAATTACCCCAGACTTCTGTATCTTGTAGACCTGGGACAATATAGAATTACCCCGGACGTCTGTAGCCTGTAGACCTGGAACAATGTTGAAACACGATGACAGAGAATAAAATGAAAACAATTTTTTGATATGATGTTTGATTTAATTATGGTTAGAAAAATGTTTCACAAACTCAAAGTCAATATGGATCGTACATACAATCCGAAACAGAAATGGAAGCGGTAGAAAACATCATGTTAATATGGCTTTGGGGATAGGATGGAACATGAAAGCTGTATCAGTGTCATATATACACATTTTATAACGAGATTCAAACCAATGTGGGGATATTATATAGTAATACAGGGCGCATCCGATGTGGGAACACAATATATGTGGGATATTTACACAAGGAGAGACATTTGAAATAATAATTTCATAACAAGAGATCATGGATGTAGACATACATAAATATGTAGCAATTTTCCGTTCACGTTGAACAGTCTCGCGACAGCATGAACAATTTATACATAATGCACAATCATTCATAAAAAATCAACGGGTTTGTCGTATGGAAATCACGTGACCAGCCCGTATATCCAACATAAATGATATTGCCAAACGTGGCGTGTCTGGTAATTTCTCAGAAATTATCGACGTGTTATCGTTTGTATCACAGATTTAAGAATGATGAGTCAGTCGTTGCCTAGGTTTAATGTCTAAGTGTGCGTGATATTTACATGATACGATTGTTGTTCACATTTTGTGAATATGATACTTTTGGTTTACCATAAACCCGTAGTACTACAGCAGAATGCCGGTGCTGTAAGTTCGATGAACGACCTTCAAGCGTTTGCAGAAAGTAAAACTGAAATATCTAATATCTAGATTAAAATACAAGTTGCAAATATCTCACAATTGTTAAATTTAGATTTTGTTGCAACAGATTAAAAACATAAAATTTGTCCCGAATCAGAAATCGGCTGTAGGTGTGTGATGGGACAGGGCCATACCAATTTAGCACACTTGAATTCATGGAAGAATAGCTGGCCAATCTTTTCCTCTATTGGCGGACGACAAACCCAGGCGTCGATCCCTTGCCCGACATCGCTCATGACATCACCATCGTGGCGCCCTGTCAACAACACCAGCACCCGCGAAAACAGATTTAAGATTTGGATAAATCTTCTGACTTGTGAATCAGTTTCTGTTTGGCAAGAAAGGATGACTATGAGATTCTTCTTTGTTTTTAATTAATTCGTTTGTCATCGGCGTTTGTTATAAGACGTTGTTGGCACTGTAAGAAAACTAGGAGATGGTTCATGTCAGGAGTCTACTCCGTGTTCAGCTATACTCTCCTCTGTTCGACTGGCGCTCAAGTGAAGCGTTTGATCTGATTCGTCTCTAGTGCTGATGCTTAAGCTACGTCCCACGTGAAGTTCAGACAGATCACTGTCCTCATTTTGCCCGCTGTTCCGGGGTAGCAGGTAGCCCTGCCCAGCGTTACTGCTGGCCGAGCTGTAGCCACTATGACCACTGACTCGGCGGTTGCCTTCACGCTGGGACGCCGCTAGTCAATCCGACATCTGCGTGATGGTGTTGAGGCTATCGTCATCGTAGTCTCTGACGCCTTTACAGACCTTGCAAGAGAGTAGACGTCGGAATGCATTGTAGAAGTGCTTATTGAAATAATAATATAATATTGGGTTCATAAGCGAGTTGATGTAGCCTAGCCATAAGGCGATCTGCCATGGTTCGTACATGATGGAGTACCCGATCAGTGGATCAATTACGTTGATGATAAAGAAAGGAAACCAACACACGGAAAAGCACCCCATGATGATCCCCAGTGTTTTGGCAGCTTTGTACTCCTGCTTGAACTTGCTCTTCCTCCTGCAGTGGCTGTAGTGGTTGTGGTTTCCAGCGGCTTCCAGAGTTCGAATCTGGTATGCTTGTTTGATGGCCGCCATATAAATCCTAACATTGCAGGCGATCATAAAGACAACAGGAATGTAAAAGGCAATGAGGGAGCAGATGAAAGCGAACGGTACGTTGATAACAAACGTACATATGTTAGCGTCGACAGGGAAGGCGCAGGTAATGACCTCTTCTATCCCGATGTGATTCCAGTCGTTAAAGATGGGGATGAAGGAAATGAACACAGGGATCACCCAACAAAACGTCAGCATGACACACACCCAACGGATGGTTAACCGGCCGTGTAGAAACGGTCGGCAAATGGCCAGGTAGCGATCAATGGCAAGACAGGACAGATGGAAGATGGAGACGGTACACATCATAACGTCAACGCTAGCAGACAGTTTGCAGAGAATCTTGCCGAGCAGCCAAACTTTGTTGTTGAGTTGTTGGTATATTGAGAAAGGCATCACGAAGAGAGCTACACATGTGTCAGCGATGGCCAGGGACACCACGAAGGCGTTGGTAATCGTCTGCAACTTTTTATGAGTGATGACGGCCAATACCACAATCCCGTTACCAAATATGGTCAAAATGGGCACGAAGACCAAAATGGCGGTGATCGTATATCTGGTGACGTTGTCATACTGAGGGGGTGGACCCGCCATACTGCCCGTCAGTTCATCACATCTGGAGTTGGACACGTTAAAACGGCTGTCTACTGTTGGCAGAGCCGTGCTGTGGACGCCGTTATAAGATCTGCCATCATTATCATGTGTAGAAGCGTTCACGACCGAATTCAGCTGTATACCAAATGACGTCATGTTGTAGAGTAATGTATGTACACTTCTCGGCAAGCTGACATTTGTTAGAAAGCATTAAATACACACATTTGCGGTGGCAAATCACCGTTAATTAGGTCACATTTCCCAGATTTCTTCTCAACTTGTCAACGAAAGTTCAAGGCCGGCTCCATCATGTGTGTGGACTGGCAGTTCGTTGACACATCTGCAATTGAAAGAAAACAACGGAAATGAGAAA